>OMLC01041830.1:0-13737 GCA_900302585.1 Regalecus glesne
AAGGACAAATAAACCTAGTGACTGGGCACTACCCTGAACTACCTAAATTGCCTTAACACATTTTATTACAAGCTGATGTCATAGTTTTTGATCTTTGCAAAAATATAGAGTGGAACATTAAAACTTAACTCGAAAAAATAAAACAGCCTTTGTAGGAGTTTATAGAGCTAGTTAATATAAAAAAAATGTTGAGGGTTTTTATTCAATGAAAACATCACATTGTGTGGGATGTGGCTGTTGGAGTGAAATACATCTGGTTCTCATGTTCAGTCTCTTTACCTATTCTTCATCCAGGGTGGATCATTGGAACAACGAAAAAGAGCGTGTTGTGTTCATCACAGACAAGTCGCTCTTCATCTGCAAGTATGACTTCATGATGCTGAACTGTGAGCGAATCAATAGGATCCCGCTCAACTTTGTGGACCGCGTCTCCCACGGCAGCTTTACCTTCCCAAAGGGCTCTCTGCTCCTGTGAGTTCATTCAGTCCTTCTGTTTCCTAGATAATAATCAAAAAGCAATAAATTAAACTTCTTGTGTGTTACAATTCATAATATCAAAAACTTTACCAAAACCATAGAGGCATATTTTTGGGCAACACAGTGGCCCAGCGGTTAGCACTGTTGCCTCAGAGTAAGAAGGTCCTGGGTTCGAACCCAAGGCCATCGCAGGTCCTTTCTGTGTGGAGTTTGCATGTTCTCCCTTTGTCTACGTGGGTTTCCTCCAGGTGATCCATTTCCTCCCACCATCAAAATCTCATGCATGTTGGGGTTAATACTCCTACCTGTGCCCCTGAGCAGTGCAATAGGAAAAAGAACTGGAGTTGGTCCCTGGGTGCTGCAGCTGCTCACTGCTCCTATACAATTGGATGGGTTAACTACAGAGAACACATTTTATAAAGACTCTCTTACTCTCTTCTTTAAAGGGATGTGCTTTCTTTTGAATTTGAGTAGGGAAATTTCTTCCAGCTACTCTCAGCTTTGCATATTGTCAGTGAAAGCACTTCCCTCTTTTTTTGTATTCAATACAAATCTGTTTCTTTTTTGTGGGTTATATACCCTGTAGAGAAAGAGACGGGGTCTATTCTGGGAAGCGGAAGGAATGTCACGTTTCAGTCTGAGAGCAGCATACCCGATGTTATTTAATGTACTGTGTCCTTGAGAAAGCGTTGTCGGAGCTGTATCTTTCCCGCGCCCCGTCTTGACCGTTTAGCATTCATCATTTGTAGTCACAGTAATAATGTGTGCTACTTCTTGCCTACTGCTGGTAGATTGTGTCGGTTTTCTCATGAGCGTGTTGTGGGAAAAACTATCATGAAGCTTTCCTTTGCTAGAAAGAAAAATATAACATGGCGGAAAATTAACCCTCTCCCTCTATATGCCACAATTCCCGAGATGTTTACTTCTGGCAGATGCAAGGCCAGTAAGTAATACCTCAAAATACAGCTCGGGTTCATGATGAGGGCAGTCCACCTTTTTTTTTTAAAGCACTCAAGAATCCTGAGAAACTTTGAGATTTGAGAGAGGTCTTCCATTGACATGGCTCAGGAGATAGAGCAGACACAAAACACACACACAAACAGGATTTGTATTCCGGCCGTTTTTCCCCGCTAGCGGGGGTTGACCGGTCCATGGATTCGTCTCCTCCAAGTCATTGACTCTCCATGAATTTTGTTGTGGAGCGAAGTTTTTATGACCGGATGCCCTTCCAGACGCCAACCCTTTAGTCGCCTCTTACGACACGCAGGGATACGGTGGATGAATTCTGACCCCCATCCACAGAGGGGTCAGGAGATAGAGCAGGTTGTATAGTAATCAGAAGGTCGCTGGTTTGATCCCCAGCTCCTTCATAAACTTTATGGAATTGCCCACTACTCCTATACTATTGGGTACATTAAATGTAGAGGGCAAAATTCATTGCAAGATTACATTGACCTAATGAAGAGGCTATCCTTTTTAAACAGATCTAAATACATGCTAATTGGATGCACCATTTACTCAAGAGTTAAGAGGCTTGGAGTGTCACTGAGAAAACCGAGATGGAATTTACGTCAGAGAGTAAAAGAGAATAGGCTAAGGGCAAGGGAATCTGTTCAAGGGATGTACGGAAATGGGTCGGTGCAATGTGATACACGTGGAAGAGTTAAGCTGAAGTACGCACAGCAGAGGAACGAGTGTGTGAAGAGCCTTTTTTTAGGGGGCAGGGAGTGCATAGCTGTCACTTTGAGCTGTCACTTAACTGATTAGTGGTAAAATTAATGTAGTCCTTTCTTCCAAACCTTTTAAAGATGGCTCGGGGGATACCAAACCAAGTAAAACTAATTTGATGAATAAAATGTAATGTGCTGTGAAGCGCTTGGAGAGGGCAGCTCTTATTGGAGGCTTTATCTCTGCACATTACGCTAAATTATAAATAAAATGCGAGTGAAAACCACCCGGGAACCCGACAGTGAAAGAGTGTTTCAAGTTAGAAGACTCACAAACGCACTAGTCCTCATTGCTCTTTCTCTCTCTCTATCTCTGTCTTTCTCTCTCGCTCGTACTCTTGTTCCCACAGTTTCTTTGTCTCCTCTCGATGTTTCTGGGTCTATTGTTGTGACTCTTGGTTACTCTTGCCCATTAAAGCTACACAGGAAGCGACATCTACGTGGGTATATATGACAGAGACCTCACTCCATTCTTCCCTCAAGGCAAAGTGAAATAGTCAAAAGCTAAAGCCTTGACCGATCAAACGATATGTTCTTCTCTGCTTTTTTCCCTGTTGCCCTTTCCCCATTGAAAACAAGTGTCAGGAAAATATTTGCCTCCATTTATCGATAATATTTGGCTTTTAGTAATGACAGCATTATTGCTCTTGTGGGTCTAAAACATATTGGAAATCAATCTGTGGCAAGATTTAAATTCATTGCTATTTCATTACATCGGCATCAACATGTACAACCAATGGCCCCTCATGGTGAGGTCCGCTCTCTGACACTAGACTGTAAACGGTCATGTTGTGGTTTTATAGTGAAGGATCCCCAAAAAAGAATCACATCTTAGAAATGCAAAGTTTTAAAAAAAAGTCACTATTGGCTTATTATGTACAAACATATCAAAACCAAATTTGTTGTTGATGGAGAATTTTTTATATAATTAATCAACTGAAATTAAATCACTGTATTGATTGTTTAGATTTTAGGACTGTGTTAGAATAATACATGAAATATTAATTGTACTGTGTGTTTTATAATATTTTGAATCCCAACTATCAGCTGTATAAGCAAAACTACTGAGACTATCTTTTTTTAGGGAATATCTCACAAGTCCTCAATTCACATTAATTAATGTCACATCGATTGTTGCATATAATACAGATCTTCAATTTACTTGGATGTGAATAACTTTTTTATGCTGTTCTTCGTATTAAGGTTTAATAACAGTGATGAGAAACCACAACAAATGACACTGTTCTACTAAGAGACTTCAAAAGTAAATGGACTTATTCTTACATTGTGCTTTTCTAGTCTAGTGACCACTCAAAGCACTTTATATTGTATGCCTCACATTTACCGAGCATAGGGAATTGAGGCTAGGTGCTCTTTCCTGACTCTCCGCAGTGGGATCGGACCCGCTACGCCTGACTTAGAGGTGCGTGCCCTACTGTTGTACGACTGCATAAAAGTACCTCATATATAAAACTGGAAATGTTTAGTCTTTACCCCATATTCATTTCTTCAATGTGGAGGGAAAATAAAACCAGTGAGAAGGCCATCTTTCACTCCCCATAGGTGCTAACTACCAGGCAAAATGTGTCATACGTCTTGTGAGGAATGTGGAGCTGTATAAGGCTTATGCTAGGTCATAGCCTCCATTTGGCCACTTGAGGTCAGTATCACCCTTTACAGAAACAGATTTATGAAAGCTGGAAAATATGTAAGCCACTTCATTCTCGGCCGAGTTTGATTTTTGTACCGACAGAGGTTATGCAGTTTTGGTCGCTTTTCAACAACAAGTATTTTGAGATCCTTTCCTAAAACAAGTAAATAGTCACTGCTGGCAAATTCTTCTGCATCAAAGTTCCCAAGGAATTTTGAAGTTCATCACATCTGTGTACTTGGCATCATCAAAAAGCGTAATCTAATATGTTTTTTTAAGTGCCTCCAACCTACTGTTACTTAAAAAAAACTCAGTCCTTCACAATGGGATCTTATCTGACTGTACTCCTGTGCCAAGAAATCTCTGCATCACCATGGTTGCATATTGTGAGGACCTTCCTGTCATTGCACCATATGATTTTAGAGTCCTTCCCTAGCTTTTGCAGATAAAATTGTATCAAACTGTTGACGCTTACATTCTATAGTTTGTTTTACAAGTAAGGCACAGGCAAATGCTTGTCATTTGTCCTTGTTCTTGAATATGAAATACTAATTGTGGAATGTCTTGCTCGGCATTTGTGATCCACCGGTCCCACAAAAAATCTTGATAGTACTGGTAGCACCCACTGTGGGAGTGGTTGTATTTTTAGTCATGGTGATTATGTTATCATCCAACATTGTCAAGGTACATTCTCAAGTGAGGTGGATTATTTTCTGCAGAAAGATGTGCTTTAAGGTACCTTCTTTCCAAACTGTCCAGACAAACTATGACATCATCAACCACGTCGTTCAAATCATCCTTGACAGTCGAGGACGTCCATCAGATGAGATGTTAAGCCAAGGTCCTGGCCCACTGTGGTCATTGCCATGTCATATACCATGGCCCTTATCACAAAGAGTAGAGTCCCTCATTGTGCTGGAAAATCCCCAACCTGGCTCTTTCCATCTGGCTACCTAATCAGCCACCTCTGTAATTTGCTCAATGATTCCTACCTCTCCACCTTAAGCTGATGTGTGTTGAGCATTCTGGTGCAAAATGGCTGCCATGCATTACTTCAGGTGAGTGCTACATGTAGTAGTAGTTAAAGTGAGTTTCCCCCTCTACTATCTAGCGCTTTGGGATAATAACAAGTCCATTTACCATTTACCTTTGAGATAAGCCGCTATATAAATTTCATTATTATTCTCTGTGATGGAATGGTGACCTGTCTAGGGTGTTTCCCCACCTTTTGCCCAATTAGCACAGGGATAGGCTCCAGAATGACCCTATGACCCAACTTCAGATAAGCAGTTGACAATTGGTAGATAGATGTATGGATTGTTATTTATTATCACATAGGTAACAGACAAGTCACTTGCCAGAATTACAACGCACTTAAAGTCTCCATAGTTTGGTCAGTGGCATCTATTTTTGTTTGACTTCTTCCCCGATATCAGCCGGGTATGAAATAAGATACAATTCTTTAATTCTCTCATTGACTTGACCGACATCATTAGGAATTCAAACAACAGAGGGCAGTCTGTGCACGGTAACCCTTTGAAAATATTTATCAGCACTGACAGGGTCACATGATCAAATGTGTTTAATGGTTTCACATATGTTCATTTAACTAGTCACGAAAAGCAGCAAGGTAATCAAAGATCGAGGCTATGTTGAAGGTCCGATTTGATTATGGACATGTGATTTTCAGTACATGTACTGCAGGCATAATATCTAAATGTTGTATCGAAGAAGTATTTTAGGTTGCTCACCAAGGAGACATCTGCTTTCCAATAGAGGAGGGTGTGTGCTCAGGGAGGAGACGCTCACCTGCAGTTCCTCTTAAAGGAGCTTCGAGCTCTAAAGTTGCACTCTGAATGTCTTCACCATTATATCAAAGCATATTGCCAAATTTGACATGGTTGTGAGCACAAGAGAGTCACGAATTTCCACTGTGCTGCAATGCTAAAAGTCCCAATTCCACAACAAACATGGTGTTGGGATAATCAGGAGGCCATCTGAAACGGGGTTTTGATTTTGAATACACACCCCATCAACTGAGAAATCAAGTGTAAAGATGGATATTTTGAACTTTGGATGAGGTGCAACAAATCATGCACAATCTTTTATTAAAGTAAGCATATAAAAGTAAGATGCCATCTGTAAAAATAAATAAATATTAGATTTATTCCCATACATAGTCATACTGGGGGGGGCCTACGGTTGCTCAGTAGTGAAGTGTGTGTGCTTCAGGAAGGGACAAGCCAAGGGCAGCAAGTTCGAACCTACTAATAGGGCATCAGGAAGGGCATCCAGCTTTAATCCCACAAGTTCCATCCAAGTCTGTGTCCACCCCCATATCATGGGGACCAATTGTAACATGTAAAACAGACCTGTCTCTCTAGTCTGACTTCTATTTCAAGATTAATCTCAAGATTGACTGTTGTAGGATTTAGGTCTATATTCAAGATGTGCAGTTTTATTTGTAGCAAAGTAAACATTTTAAATATATTAGAATTTATTTTAGAGACATATCATTATTTGCCATATGTGGCTATCAGACAAGGCATTTAGTGTTAAGATATGGAGCTGTAAAAGGTACACATGCTGTTTCACTGTTTTAACTGTTTTTCACTGGTTTTATTGAATGAAAGTGTAGATCGGCTGATTTGCAGGATACATGGATGGATGGCAGAGAGTCTTGCAGGCTCTATTGAGCAATCAGAGGATTTGTTTGCTGGCTCAGAGACAATGTGGGACACTTGCCATAACAACTGAAGCTGGGCCTGATATTTATCTTGCGTGTTGACTTATGAGTCCAAAGCCCCTAACGCTCAGTGAAGGAATTTCTAGATGGTTGCCCTAAAGCTCAGCTATAGTACACTGTCTCTCCATATGGGAGGCTTTTAATGTGTGCATTATCTATCTGATCATCGAGAATGACAGTATAAGCTGGACTTTCTTTACCTGACTGCTACTTTGAACAGATCTGGCAGTTGTGCAGAGATTTCAGTGACAGACATGGAAAGGACATGAACAGCAATATTCAAGTTTACTTTTTGCTGGTTCTTAATTCAAGTGACTGTTTCAAAGATATAAGTTGCGCAGTGAAAGTCCACCCCCCCACACACACCCCCCTCCAGCTCTGCCATATAAACACCATGAAGACATCCAAGGCCTCTGGCTGGAAAGCCCAGCCCTGTTCTGCCTGTCTGGGCTGGTCCTCTCCTTGTGATAGCTTACCTGTGGAATTCTGCAAAGCTTTTTTTATATCCCCATTTATACTGGAGCAATAGCTCTGCGCTTCTTACAAAGGGAAATGTATACAAACCCCCCACCCACCCGCCATTGCCGAAATACTCCATCTTTTAACCTGGGTTTTGCCTTTGTACCTTGTACCAGCTCTGGACTCGCCCCCCCATTATCTTCCCGCACAACATTTGCTTTAAAAAAAGCACACAGAACACAGGGTTCAGGGGCAGCATTGTCAGATTGAAAGTGCTTGTGTAAACTGGGTAAGATGATTGCGTTATAAGGCAGTCCCTCCCTGTGACTGTGACATATCAACAACTACATCATGATTGTTTAGCCTCAGGTGTTTAATTCTGCTTGACAGGAAGTGCTCTTGCTCAAGAGCTGTCCTAGATGTGGTAAAATGAGGACATTGCCATGATGGATCATCAGGAAAATAAGACAGCTGTTGGGAAATACTGAGAATCATGGTGTTTTTACAGAGTTAGTTTTCCTTGTTTGCATAGAAGTAATCGTGTAGCTAACTAAAGAAATGTAGCTTTATGGTTGGGTCACAGATATCGATCAAAACCATTGTAGCAACACATGTTGTTGATTGGGATGACATGGGACATGACGACCGAATTTCAGGATGTTTGACATCAGCTTACCACTTCCTGACTGATGCTGATCCCTTTTGTCATCTAACTTGCTTGTGTCATTTAAAAGAAAATAGGATCTCAATATAAAATAGGTTTGGTGACAGGATTTTTTCTCCGTACATGTGGGGAAACTAAAAGTTCAAGCTAGGCTAGGATCAATTTGAATTGTCATTCTGTTTTGAAAAAAACCAAACCATAGTTGAAAAGGTTCCTGTAGTGACCTTTTGATGGAGATGAAATGTTTAAACCCACTGTAGGGATATTGCTTGTGATGGCACACCACAACATGTAGTTGTGTTCAACACAGTTCTCCAACCTGTCGGTACAGGTTTGTCAAGCTACTGATTTGAATTGAGGTGAAGTTTGTAGTTGCTTGACGTACTTCATTAAAAGAAAAGCTCATCAGCTTGTTGAAAGGGGGGGTCGTGGGAAGAGAACAAGGCTTAATATGTCTTAACTTCATCATCGGCTTGTCTCTAATAGAGCCCTGTATTTTAAGTTTTCTCAAAGAGGGCACTTACTTGCAAAAGCATACACATTTCCATTCAATCATTCAAACTTTCCCGATTCCAATAGAAAACTGGTGGGCTTCAAACTTGCAAAAAGAAAGAAAGCATCATTTCCCTGAGCATCCCTAAGGATCTTTTTGTTGCGTACAAGTTGATACTTCAAATAAGGCTTTAACTCCAAACAGCTCACCTCAAAGAAGTTTTCCAAGAAATCCAAGTCACATCTCTTTAATGACGTTCTCAAATAAAACCTCTTTAATAGAGAAAATGACGCAATTGCTTGTACTTAAGGAGTATAAAAGTGAAAGACTTGCATTGTGCGTAATACTCCAGCAGCTAAAACATGGCTGAAAGACTTCAGGCCCACCTGAAGGAAATCACAGGTCCCCTGCAGTTTGCCTACCGACCAAACGGGTCAGCAGAGGATGCAGTCAACATGGGATTGCACTGCATCTTCCAACACCTCAACTCCCCAAGAACACGTGCAAGCGTCCTGTTTGTGAACTTGAGCTTAGTGTTGAACATCATTGTCCCAGATATCCTCCACTCCAAACTCACCCAGCTCACTGTACCAGCCTCCATCTGCCAGTGGATTTAAAACTTCCTGACAGACGGGAGGCAGCAGGTGAGGCTGGGGAAAACCACATCCAGCACCCGGACAATCAGCACTGGTGCCCCCCAGGGATGTGTGCTCTCCCCTCTGCTCTTATCCCTCTACGCAAATGACTGTACTCCAGGAGACCCATTTGTTCACCTCCTGAAGTTTGTGGACAACACAACCACCATTTTCTTTATCTGGGATGGCAACAGGTCCACATATAGACAGGAGGTTGAACAGCTTACCCTGAGGTACAATCACAACAATCTGGAGCTGAACATGCTCAAAACTGGAGATGACCGCGGATTTCAGAAGGAGCCTCCCAAAACTGCCCCCTCTCCATACTCAACAGCATGGTGTCTATAGTGAAAACCTACTGATTTCTGGGCTCCACAATCTCTCGGGACTCAACATAGACACAGTCTACAAAAAGGCCCAGCAGATGATGTACCTTCCCTGTCACTTCAGGAAGTTAACCTCCCTCAGGAACTGCTGGTTCAGTACACTGTGTGAGAATCCAGTCTGTCCACTGCACATCCATCACTGTCTGGTTTGTATCGGCCACCAAACAAGACAGGGACAGACTTAACTGGACAGGTCTGCAGGGAAATCATTGGTGCCAACCTGACCTCCAAGACTTCTACATCTCCAGTGTCAGGAAACGGGCAGGCAACATCCCTGCTGACCCATCACACACTGCTCACAACCCGTTTCCACTCCTCCCCTCTGGTAGGTGCTACACAGCACTGTACACCAAAACAACCGGATATAAAAAGTTCCTCTCCACAGACTGTCATTCAAATGAATGCTTAACATTGTCAAGTTCTAACCACGTATCCTGTATAGACTGTACTGCACATTGTATGTATACTGGTATTCTCTGTCATATCCATCTATCCCAGCCATGTATGTAAGGAACTTGCTGACATGCATTTCAATATCTTGAATATATTCTGTGCTGCTGGAGACAGCTCTACAACACCATTTTATGGTGCAACTAAACACGTCAAACGTATTTCACAAAGCAAAATTAAATTCAGTACCCTGTAAGGACAAAGCACTTATTTATGGTAGTCATTGTTGACCTGGGTGTCAACCAATCCAGTATGGTCTTGTCAACCCGCATAAGGATTTCACCAAATGTAATGTCCGACACCCTTCCTGACACAAATGCTATCCCTTTGGATGGGGACGCAGGTGAAACACTGAATGCCAGCCCAGTGTTCATGGATTTGTACCCATACCTGTCACCATTAATTTGTCTGATACACCTTGCAGGACTGACCTGCCTCTATTTACAGCAAGTTGTAGTAACCCGAGGCACTAGTCTAGCAGTCGAGCTGAGTCCGTAGGTTTTCTATTTTTGTTCTATTTGTTGAAATGACAGACTCATGTCCAGTTACTCCACAAGACACTGTTCTAAAGCTATGACAAGCTTCCGTTCTGTGTCCACAATTTCCAAAATGAAGCCAGAGAGTAAAATCTCACCAGTAAGCTAGATGCCAACAATCAAGGGACAGCAGTATTTAGTATTTATTCGACTTGTTTGGTTTAATGATCAGCTCAAGAATAAGAACAACGTAGAAAGAAAGAAACTATTGATTATTGTACCTGCAAAGAAATGTGTCTTGTGCATGTAATGTGTTTTCATATGAATTTCTATTACTCTGTTGCTGTCCACCAATTCTAATGTATCTTAGCTTTAGATTTATGTGAATACATTATATTAGGGTAAGGTAACCATGAAAAGAGATGCACAGTCAAAGTATTTGGAGCGCGAAGGCCAAACTTTTTCTGAACCTGTGGAAGAAGATGCTGAGAGTTAAGATCCCCAGATGATGGTTGATGGACTGACAGCAAAGAGAGTTTTGAAAGGAATCTCACGGAACACGTAGCATAATGACTGCATTATTTCAAAGAGAAAATGTGCAGGCTTTAAGAGCTCTATTTGCTCGCAGTGAAATGGGGATCTTCTGAGGTTTCATCAGGCTGGAAAAAAAGAAGATATGTCCCAAGGGCTTTTTCATTAAAACCTGTTTACTTTAAAATAGCAAAAAGAAAGAGTGGCAAAAGAAAGAAAATATGATGAATGCACTCTAGACTGCCCCTAAGCCTGGTAAACATGGGATTGCCTTCACATCAAGCATGAGCTCTCAAGATAAATTAGTTTCTTTTTTTTCTTCCACTATTAAGCATCTTTTATGCAGGGGCCTGCAGATCTTAAGGTCAAGTGAACATATTTGCAATTTAGGCTGTGTTTGAATCACAGAGCAGGAATAGTGCTTACAAAGAGAAGTGGATTTCCAAGAAAAGATAAAATGGGATATGCTCCATCAATTTGTATTCATTCCATATCAGAATGTAGCTTTGCATTTTCATTTTTCCTAATTGAGGGTATTTGCCCTGTCAGCAATCCTTTTATTTGGTTGAATTTTACTTCATGCAATACATTTCCTTCTCTTGAGTAGTTTCATTGCGCATGGACCACAGCAATTATTTGACATCATGGCCCCTGAATAGCTTCTGTCACTTTTGTCAATAGCAAAGTATCAGACATGAGCACACAGACGCTTCTGGCAAGGAAAACACACATGATCTGCAACAGTAATGTATATGAATAAACCTCATGCTTTCCCTCAGTAGTCTATAATGAAGAACATACCCAGATACTGTTCAGAGCGAGTAGTGCTTTATCCATTTGATCCCAGGAAAATGTGTTATCTGAGATGCAGCTAAGCTGAATTGTTCACTCATAAATAGTGGGGTCTGTTTGAGCTAAAGATCTCTTCTGTCCTTACACATTGGTATTTTCAGGCGAGAAGGTGAGGGGGTGCGAATCTTCTGGGACAAGCTGAGAGAGCCTTCTTTTACCTCGAGGTGGAACCCATTTGCAACCGACTACCCTTTCGTCACCTTTACCCATCACCCCGTGAGGAACACAGATGACAAATTTGCTGCCCTTTGTGAAGTAAGTCAAAGCAATGAGTTTGGACCATCGTGAATCGCACTACGTCCTTTTTTTGTTTGTCAGTGACTGTTGTGTGAAACTTATCTCCTAACATAACACATTCTTTGGCATCTCATTGATGTCTGTCACATTTCCCGAATGCTGCAAAATAGTGTTTCTTTGGAACGATAAAGTGATGAAACGTCAAGACTTGCACGAGCTGCCAGAATGATGAGTGAGTCCGAAGATTCCAAGAGATAGTTTAGGATCTTCCCCGTTATCCTGTGAACCCTGACCATTACGCAAAATGTGGCAAAAAGTTATAAGGATCCACCTTCGGACTTTGCATGTTTCTTTACTCCTTATACAACACCTCATCTCTCTTGACCCCAATAGCTATGCCGAGCATGAATTTCATCAGTAATGAACGTTAAAAAAGGTTTGATATGTATTTGGTTATCATGTACCATGACACAAAGTCTAATAGGTAGGAAGGAGGAAAAATGACCAGAATTCCCGGATCCGGCACTGTGCATTACCTTTTCACTAGTGCCAGGGTGAAGCTTTGTCCCCTAAGAATAGCTGTTGAGCTTTACTAAGAGGGGAAAACCTGCTACGTGTCATTCAGAGTAGGATGATAACCGCTTGAACTAGAAATGTAAATATTCATTTCAATTACTGCACACAACTGTTGACACCCAACTGACACCCAAAGGTTATGCCAAATCATAGCCTCACAGATCACCGGTGTGCAAAGAACTGGAAGCAAATCCGCTAAGAATGCAACACAATGAGGGTCTCAGTCCTCTTTCACTTGAGAACGACAAGTGTGCCTCGCAGGGCCCCTTAAAGTACACCCAGGGTGCAGACAGCTTAGCCGTCTTAACAGACGGCTGATTTGGCAGAGACTTTGACTCTTGACCTTTACCTCTTTCCTTCTTCCACATTCTCACCATCTCTCCTCTTACCTACGCTCACCTCCCTCCAGGTAGGGATCACCCCCTAACCGCTCATTCCGGTGACCTCTCTGATCATGTACCCAGCAGGAGCAAAAGATTTTCCTCATCTTACAGAATTTAGACCATCCCATTCATTTCACATCCGGCCTGGCAGCCGATTCTACATACGTAAAAGGTCAAAAAATGCAAAGACATTTGATTCCTAAAAAAAAGCATCTTGTTCTTGTGTCTACAGATCCAGAACTTTCGCAAACAGCTCAAAGATGCTGCCGAGAAAGCCCACGCCATGAAGCCTTATCCTGGGAAGGCCAATGGTGTCCTGGTCCTTAATCAGCCCATTCATATTGAGGCTTATGTGGGCCTTATGTCTTTCATTGGGAACCAGAACAAGCTAGGCTACTGCCTGGCTCGAGGGAACATTGGGTTTTAAAGTTTTTGCTTTGACATTGTGTTTGTCAGTTCTTTATCCTCTGAAATTATGTGCATTGCTTTATTTATTGTATACTGACTTTTTGTCACTTGTTGTTTACAAATGAGTCAAATTCTTTGAAATCATAGATTATGGATTCATAATGGATTGGCTGTGGGGCTTTATTTTCCTGTGCCGTTCTAGTTAAAAAAGTGCCGTTAAAACACAACAACATGTAGACGTTTTAAATGTGTTATATGATATGCCTCTTCATGATCTCATCCTCTGCTTATTACCAGTGCATGGCGAATGTGTACTCTAAAATATGCCCATTTCGCCACAGCTCTTCAGCGGATGATGGATCCCCTGCTGCTCTCAAGGAGCTCTGTGTGTGCCTCCTCGGTGATATGGTAATTCAACTCTTTCGCAATGGGAGCCCTTTCTTCCTCCCCCACTTTCTCTGTTAAAAGCTCATCTTGGTGCCACTCAACTCCTTGGAGATTCACTAGAGCATGGGGACACATTTGTCAGTTTAGTTTTATCATTCATAGTGTATTATTACAGTCGAAAAGATGCCGGATCCCCACC
>OMLC01041830.1:13757-29358 GCA_900302585.1 Regalecus glesne
CGTGGATTTTTAGATCTGTCGTGTTCCAACTGCCTAGTTTGTCTCCATTTTGCCTTGTTCCCGTGGCAAATGTAGTCCCCTGTATCGTTCTCTTCTTTTATTCTAAGTCCGTGATGTGCGGTATATATATCCGTGTCATGAAAATCACAGCTTTTTCATTCGTCCATCTCATCTATTAAAGATGGCCAGTTTTGACCCTGTTCTTTTTCATTCTTTTAAGTTATGTCCAAATTAGCTGTTGGTGTGCTGGGCATGTCAGTCTTTGAGCAAAAAGTTTGACCATCTGTTATAGTAATTGAAGGATTCTGTTTTGACTTGAATTTAGTTATTTGTTTGCACTGTTTTATTTGTTAATTATTGAAAATTATCTTGCCTTTGACGGCCATTTTAAACGAAAATTAATTCTTAATTGACCTATTTGGCAAAGTATTTGTTATTTAAATCTTAGCAGTGACCTTTGACTTCCAACAATACCACCACTTACATGCAGTTCCCTCTCTTGTTGCTGGAAATGTGTGGTATTATTCTCCACAGTGTTAACAACATGTTGAAAAGTGAAACCCAACACCTAAGCAATTATCCTTTGCCTGCAACTTTCTGCCATGATGTCGAATACATGCTTTCCTGATTAACTGGTGTAAGACAAAATAACAAAACCGACTCGGTGATGAATTCCTTTTCTAGCTATTCTCATCAGGAAATAAGGTCAAGTAGTATGTGTCCCAGTGAAAGAAAAAAAAAACCGGCAGCTGTCCCAAAAGGTAAAGTATATGTTTAAGTTCAGCACCCTTTGGATCATGTATCATAACCCTAGGGTTGGAAGGGGTTAATGCGTTTCCTCCCAGGATGAGGCCTCCTCTCTGATCCTGGATCAAGCACTGCTCTGCCCTGGAGCAAGGCACCTCATCCATATTTCTCCTCTTAAAGTTGTAAAAGATGTACCAGAAAAAAAAAACAAGAGAAAAAAACAGGACTGACTGCCAGATGAATGAACATGAGTAACATACTCTTATTAGGCCCTCGAGACAATTCCAATGGTAGTTTTATTTGCGTTACCTAATAGACTTTGAAACAAAAGAGGACATTTGAATAAATATATTCACTATAAACGCTGCCCCACATAGGTCCCAGCATCTATACTACTTTTTAAATGTTTCCGTATAAACGGGACATTTTGTAATGGATGCAGTAAAAGCAGTCCGTGTTTGGAGTGGGGATAAATGGCTCATATCATTTAAAAGTAGAGTAGTCATTCTATCTGGTTTCTATAGATTATGTCATGCCAGTTTGATTCATCCCTTAACATCATTTACTGTTGACCTGCTATTGTTTTAGTAGCCAGAGGCAAGATCATGACTAATCAGAGAGACAAATAGTGACAGACGGATTGGTTTGATGGAGCATGATGATGTTGCATGTCATACCAATTGATTAGTTTTATAAGAGTCCAATCTCATTTTATCTGCATGTTTCCCCTCTGATCCATCTTATTTCACGGCAGATGTTAAGATGTTCTATCCACTGGGCTGTTAAGACTTCGAGCTAACTACTCATGATGAAGATATGAGGAAAACTGGGTGAGGATGCAGTCAGGTGTGTGTGTGTGTGTGTGTGTGTGTGTCGAAGGGAGGTCTTTGTGTCTTTTCCATCGCTCGGTGCTCAGACGTTGCTTTTGTCAAACTCCATAGAGTCTTTCAGCTTAATGCAATACCCTGTAATTTGTCAAGTATATATCAAGCACGCGGACTTTGTCTTGATTTATGTTGCTCTTGCTAGTACATACAGGCCAGACAGGTGGACAATTGCACTTTACTGCTGTAGAGCAATTTGAAGGATAATGGCACAATAATTTGGGACACTATACACCATATACCTCTTAATAAATTCTCCTATTACAGTGAGAAACTCAACACTCCTTATTTCATGACCCAACCGGTACAATGCTAAGTGAAAGTACATGAGAAATGTTCTTTTAGTAATAAGAATTAACTGTATTGTAATGGAGGGAAGCTTATAATTTGCTTATGATTTTTGTAAATGGAATATGCTAAAGTAGACACTAAGAACAATGTTTACTGAAAAGAACTGGTTATGAAAGACATTTGAAGCTGCCTTGATAGCTTACAGTTTAGGAGATCCATTTAAATGACTCTAGTAGTCTACTGGAGTTATAAATCAAACTGTATTTTTTGCATCAGGCGTGTATCAATGAATTGGCAGAGCAAGACGTAGACTCAAAAGATCACCTCCAAGGCTTTCTAACGAGTGCGTTCCATTCTGGAAAGGTAAGCTGGTACCTGGGGCTAGAGAATATGGGTTGTGCTTCAGTCCAATTATTTTCCACAAGTCTAACATCAAACTGGTTGCCGCAGGTTGCTGCACATCTTGCGCCTGCCAAAGATGTGCATTAGCACACAGGGAGCACTAGCCAATATGCAACTTTGTCAAGGTTAGGCAGGCCATGAGAGCAAATTTCTTAACACATTTTCTCAGCTGTCATCTGAATTGTGTATAGGCTCTCCGGTGCCGTGCGTTCTCAGGCTATCTGCCAGACGTAAAACATGCACCTGTGTGAAACCGACAGTAAACATCTCGAGCTTGACATTGAGGGCTTTTCTTGGAGGTCAAACTGCATTAGAAGTGAAAGTGTCAACATGTCCGTCTCTCACTCTTCCCGTCAACTCTTTTCCTTTGTTATAAAGTCGGATGAGATTCCCGTTGCCCTAAAGTGGATTCGATTAGGAAAATGAGAGGCTTAAAAACTCTCCATTAATGCTTGTGACCCTGTACGGCCCCAGCTAACACCCAGAGCTGCCTGGGATGCTTGGGGCAAGTAACATAAGACAAATTCTGTGAGACACTTACACTCCTGGTGTGGCACGCAGTCTTCTCATCTCTCTGGAATACCTTCAAGCCCTCATCGATATGCCAGCATGGATACCAAGCTTCTTTTCACAGGTCATACAACCCCAAGTCACCATTTTCATGTCTATGACATCTCAGTGGCTTGTTTGTTTGGTAAACATGTTACACCTGTCGGTGGAATGCTGGTTGCTAACGGGCCGAGTCCAGAGGCATTTATTATATTCTTTGACACTTTCCCCTCTTCTCGCCTCCCTCATTTTTCCCTCTGTTTTCCCTTGCAGCAGTGCATGCAGTAGGTGTGAAGGAGTCAAAGTCTGTGAACGAGTGCAGGGTTGTGATTTTAGCCGTGTGTGCATGTGTGTTTATGCACATGCATGCATGCATTCATGCATGTGCATACGTGCATGTGTTTACACCAACGTGCGGCCGGACTGCCAGGTTGGGGTCTGGATTTCTCTCGTGTAACATAGTTCGAGATGCTGTTTTTATTTATTCCCCACCCCTGTCTGTTCCTGCCACAGCTGTCAGTGTTGTGTCTGGAGCCCCGTGCTGAACTTGAAGGGGTACGGTACACCGGGAACATTGTCAAGTCCACTAACTTTCCCAGCTATGTAGAATGTAAGAACCCAGAACACGCCCAGGATTATTTTGAAGGACAACAATAGCAATGAGGAACACGCAAAACATGTTTGATCTGTTCATCTGAATTTCCCCCTGTATGGTTTTCTTCTCGTTCGCGGTTGAAACGTCAGTCAAACATATAGTTGATTGATCATTAAACTTGCAATCTGTAGTGGGAAACACACACATATATGAGAATAGTTTACAATTCTGAGACCGTTTTGTTAGTGTCGCACTAGAATGTGTTAGTTCTCTAAAAAATTTTTAATAGACTAAATGTCCATTTTTACATGTCACAATTAGTCCCCATGTTGAGGGGGTGAACGCAGACTTGGATGCAGGTCGGATTAAAAGCCGGATGCCCTGCCTATTGCCCCGGGGTGGGATTTAACCTGCAATGCCGGCTTATCATTTCCTGATGCGTGCAATCTACCACTAAGTTACTGTGGGTTGTTGTTGTTGTCTTTTGCTTTTTATAGTTTTTATTTTATCAGAACATTAGTCTAGTTCACTAATGGCACAAAAACATTTTTGTCAGTAATTTTAAGAAAAACAATTGGTTTTGGGCTCCAAGAGATAACACCCTGATAAATTGTTCTTGATGCAGCATAAATTGTTTAGAGCAGAAATCGAAAGCTTTGTTGCCCCAGCTCTCTCAGAAAGCCTATTGAAGTGTCCTTGAGTAAGACACTGGACACCTAACTGCTTCCCCGGGCATCTCAGCAGCCTGCCGCTCCTATACAATACAGGTCCAGTTTTACCTGTCATGAGTAGTCTCCATGTCGTGGGGGTGGACAGAGACTTGGAGTGTAAGGGATTAAGGCTGGATGCCCTGCCAGGTGCCCTGTGGTGAGTTCAATCCTGCAACATCTGCCTCGTCAGTCCCCAAAGTGCACGCTCTGCCACTGAGCTACTGCAGCCCCCTTACTGCTCCTACACAATAGGATGGGTCAAACGCAGAGGATGGAATTTGTTCTCCCCATTTGAGCCATCCTTTTGTACAGGAGCATTGAGTGCATCCACAGCCCCAGGACTTATTTGAGTTATTTCTATTGTATCAACTAAGTGGGCATCATGTAAAACGACAACCAATTATAGTGCTGCTATTTATGTACACGTGCAGATTTGGCACAACACAGTGTACCTTGTGAGTGTACAAAGGACTTGTTTGTATAGCTTTTGGATGCGACTACACACCCCAAGCACACATGCCTAAAAGAACCCCACCACCTCCTTTTTCGGCAGAATTGACACGAGGAGGCTTAACTCAAAGACACAACACAAATGCATTGGCCCTGATCACCATACCACCTCAATCCTAGTTTCCATGTAATGGTTTACTCACCAGCCTTTGTTAGCAATAGGGACAGTTGGTTATATTGTGGTTTTGTGGGGTTCCACATTTGTATCCAAATAATCATTATCATGCCCTATAGTCAATATCCTTCGTTCTGTCATTGTAAGACACCCAGAGGCCTATACCCAGCCAGTCCCTTTGACTCACCTTTCCCGGAGAAATGATTAACAGCAATGAGCTCACAACTCACTTTGGATCCCAAATGGCTCAGAAAACCTTCCAATGATCTGTAACATATCATCTTGAGGTTGGATTTGGGGTGTAGGGAATGATATGAAAATGCCGTGCGGTTCAACAGCAGTCAACAAAAAGAGGATGCTCCCATAAGGCCTGCGCACAGTCCAGGATTTATGGCTTTATAAGTTAGGTCCTAACAGTGCAGCTGTCTGGCTCTGTTCAACATAGGAAAGACTGCCGTGGCTCGGCTTAAGACACGAGTTAGAGCGCGAGTCGTACCGCGCAGGTGATTCAAAGCTAAAAGGTGACTAAACACATCGTAACTGCGGGTTGTGCAACCGGTGGTTGACAAGTCATACAGGCATGATGGAGATAGTCCATTACCTCCTGCATTACTGAAACGCCATTCATCTGGCCTGTGACGACTGCCCTCCGCGGAATGGGATGTTTGCCTCGTATATATCAGCATGAATCTGTGTTGTCATGTCAATCATCTGGCCCCTTGTTTTAGATCACCCCCTCCCATTAGAGGACTGGGCAGTCGCTCAGCAGTCACAGCACTAAACACCGTTGACAGGGCGCTGGAAAGGCTGCAGTGGAGACAGAATGAGCCAAGCCAACACGGAAACCTGCCTCCAGTCCCAGACTGGTATTAATGCATACCCCGCCACACACAAAACACTTGGGCTCATATTAAAGTCATGCTCGTGTATAGGCCCAAACGCATACACACACATTCGGGGACACAGACACAGACAGCTATACTGTTAACACCACGCTCTACTAATAGCATCATATTATATTAGATAAATTGACACCACGGTGCTCTAAAATGTGACACCCATCGTCAGGACTGAGAATGGTGTACGGTACACCACACCGGTCCTCTCTCAACAAAGTTGCCACGGTGTACGTATTCCTTTGGTAACTTCTAGGAATGGCTAACTGTGACGGTGAGACATCTTAATGCAATGTTGTGGACCGTTTTAGGATTGCTCTTTCTCGTTTTTGCACTGGGTGTGATAGATCAAGTGGTTTAAGTGGCGCTGGGCTTCAGTGTGTGGTGGTAGTTAACATTCAGCTTTTGACCAACAGGGGGCGATAACTCCACACCTCGTCAGACGAGCACATTTTCTACATGCAGGCTGAGAGAACGGAGGAAACGCTGTTCACCGAGGCCTTCCTGCGTCTCACTCCTTCAGGGAGGATCCGTTTACTTTTGGTTTAGAGTATTTTAAAATCAGGATGTTTCTTCATGATGATTTGTTAATACATTTACGTATTAATCTCAAAGCCCTTCTGCTGGACCCATACATTTAGTAATGGTCTCCTTTTCTGTCTATAGATAGTTTGGATGACTTTTCAAAAAGAAACCAAGTTCCCCAGTGGTGGATTTCTATCCCATTTGCCTGTTTTTTGTTGGCTTTGGAGCGGTTGACGCTTTATAAGACCCAGAGGAGTCTGTTGGCAGTGTTGAAAAAGTGTGGTGAACACAAGAACAAAGTGTAAAACCAAGTCAAACCAGAGTCTATCAAAGACGAGAGAGATTTATGACCCATAATCCAAAACATTGGTATTATTCTGTAAGAACTTTAATCACACTGGCCTGAGCAGGGGCCATCTCTGCCCCGAGGGCCTGGTTCCTTCACAAGTGGCGTTTATGAGAGAGGTTAAGTTGTCAGTCTGAGTCAGAGTTAAAGAGAGACCTTTTTTTACTGTCCCCCAGCATGACCTCCGGGAGATGGGGGAAGAATGTGAGGGCTTGACGCGGAGTGCCCCAGCTCACCCACCCGTCTGACCATCCCGTCCCTTCCGCCCACCCAAGACCCCTAAGGGGCTTCTGTATCGGCCACCGTGTCCCCAGCCACCTCCTTAAGGCATACAAATATGTCCTTGATATGGCTGGTATGTCATAAGCAGATGTCCCGGTTGCAGGAGATAAATTTGAGAACACGGAGATGTTAAGCTGGCAACAGCTGTGGGCTTCGATTTCACCAGATGTCCGCCGTTGCTAACCTTCACTTGATGGGAATTAGCCGCCTCTTTGACGCACTTTACATGCACAGTGAATACTTTATCAACACGGAGCTCATACGTGGAACAAACCAGAATTTAGGCATCAGGGCCGCGGCGTTCAGGAGCGTGATTTGGGGTTTTCAGCTACACATCGTTGAGATGATGCCCTCTGTGGATGGGGGTCAGAATTCATCCACCGTATCCCTGCGTGTCTTAAGAGGCGACTAAAGGGTTGGCGTCTGGAAGGGCATCCGGTCATAAAAACTTCGCTCCACAACAAAATTCATGGAGAGTCAATGACTTGGAGGAGACGAATCCATGGACCGGTCAACCCCCGCTAGCGGGGAAAACGGCCGGAATACAAATCCTGTTTGTGTGTGTGTGTGTGTGTGTGTGCATCGTTGAGATGATGCATCTATCTTCTGCTTCAATACAGGAGATGCCCAGCTGGAGATGCCGTGACAGAAAGCCAGCGTGAGGCATGATAACAATAAAAAGCCCGACTCTTTGTCTAAATCCCAACAAAGCCATTATGAATTTAAACTCGTTTTTGATTCCATTATTTAAAAGCTGCATGTTTTCCCTTTACTCTGGGACATTTGCAAGCCAGCTGGTGGCTGTGCAGACACCTGCCTGTTGGTCGACAGGAGGCAGGGAGGCTGACCATAGGGTGGTGATGGGTGCACTGGCTCAGCAGGGGTGGAGTTTACATCCCAGCACCTCGGGGCTTGACATGAGGCTGGAGGTGCCACAGACCTGGTTTGGTATTCACTGTTGCGCCACACTGTCTACAGTCTAGATGCTGGAACAGAGTGGAAGCAGCTTCGGACACACGCGACCTCCAGAGATACAATCGGAGTCATGTCCACATTATTTAAGACGAGCCCTATAAAACTCGAGTTACGGTTCAGTGTTTCTTTCGGCGTAGCTGAAATCTGTTCCCAGTCTTTTAAGACTGTTTTGATAAGTCACTGTGTTTTGAAATGCCTCATGGGATGGATGAGGTATTTTTCCTCATGGGACTCTGTGTGGCTAATGGTGACACTGAGGAGCTGTGGTGGACGAGTGTGTGTGTGTGTGTGTGTGGGTGTGTACTGGGAGGCAGGGTATGGGGTCAGTTTACACCTGTACGTTTTTCAGCACCTTGTCGGGATGCCACCAATTCTTCCACTCTGCCGAGACACCTGGAGATAGCGGGCTAAACAGGGTACGTCTCTGTCCTACTTAAAAGGTGGACAGATGTTTTGGATGCGTAACTCGTGCGGCAACACCAGAAGAGAAGACTCTCACCTTCACTCAGTCTGCGTTTTGGCTCGTTTGAATCAAACTGGGTTTTTTGTTCCCTCCCCGTTGTCTTCTGCTGTCAATGCAGTCCACCTGAGGGTGCTGGTGTGTGTGTGTGTGTGTGTGTGTGTGTCTGTGTGCGTGCAGTATGTTGGCCGGGTGTCTTTAGAGCTACGAGGGTGGGGTGGGACTAGAGAGAAGCTCTTGGTGTCTGTGGATTACATGGAAATGCTGACTGCAGACATATTCATCACATTTTCCACTCCTCTTTTTTTCCCTTTTTACAAAGCCAGGTAGATGATGCGTTCACAAAAAAAGAGCCATACAAAGTAGAAAAAAGGGTCGAGCACACGCGTGTGGGACATCATTATGTCATTATGTGTGCTTATATTAAGAGTCAAGTTGTTGTTTTTTGTAGATTCTACCATGAATGATTTTCTTGCTCTTTTCTCGGGCCGAGTCGTGTCTGGAGTGGCACAGTTCTGGGTTCCTTTGGGATCACTTGCTGCCCATAGTTGCATATGAGTGTCTGTCAGGACTGCAAGTGGTTGAAATGTTTTCTGTGCCTTGAGAGTCCCTTAAGGAGTTGAGGAAGGAGAGACGCTGAGCTGGAGCCTGGGAGGATCCGCGGCCCCTCAGGCTCAGTAAACCTGTCCCGCAACCTTCTCGCTTAGCCTGGAGTGCACTGAGGAGCAGTTTTTTTCCCCAAACCTGTTATTTTCCTACTTGTTCAACAATGATTTTGGCTTTGCATTTGCCAGACAACACCAGTAAGAAACGACCTACGCATTGATTTTTTTTCCACCATTCACACGGGCTATGTATTTATCTCTAGAATTAATGCGAGACCTTTTCCTATATTGAATAGTCTCATGCTTGATGGTTTAAGTTCTGCTTCAAGTTGAATTTGTTTCACAAAGCTCTGGTTAATTTCAAGCTACCGAGGGGACCAGTGAACTAAAAAATGGCTTTAATGTCTTTGAACGCACAACAAATACAAACTAATAACCGAACCCATCGGACACCCTTGTATAATCTGTCTGCACGTTCAAGTGTTTCATGGTGTTTTGTCATGTGTTCAAAGATAGTCCATTACTTGTGTTTGCTCCTGCAGCAGCAGCATGCACACTGTGCCCTTGGATCAAATCCTGCCCTGACTTTCTCACCCATGTCCCCTCTGCCCTGCCCCTTACTCCTTCTCCCCAAATGAACAGAAAATGAATTTCAGTGCACAGCACGTTATATGGCGACCCTAATGGCAACCGGCCTTTTGCCCGATGAGCACTGAGAAAGGCTTCAGCATGCCTCCGTGACCCAACCTCGGATAAGAAGTTTATGATGATGGATGGATCCAAATCGTATCAATGCATTCCTCTAACGAGGGTGTTATGGAGCTTTCAGTTGCACATTGTTGTTTTTGGATGTCCTGTCTGACATCTTTATGAGAGGTCCGTTTTGTGTCTCACGATTGGTCCCCTCTTTGTCTTTATAAAGGTCAATAATCCAGGTAAGGGAAGAACAAAAAACGTTGAATCAATACAACATTTATTAGGAGAACCTAATTTCCTTTCAATAAACACTATCCAGATGAACTGATTAAATGCTTTTGTGAGTCCGCTTTGAGTTCAACTGGAGCTTTGATTCCTCGTGCATCCATTTATTTTCCCAAGTCGAGGCTGATGGATGTGGTTACGCTATCGCATTTGATCAGTGATTGGCAAAGACTTTTAAATAGGTGTGGCAACACAGTTGGTTCTGAAGAACAAACACGTTCTGAAGTGAGCCACAAAATGAAAGCAACATTTTGTTTACACCACTTTTGGAACATAAAAATCAACTTAATAGATTTTTTTGCGTAACTCGCTGAAGAATTCTCTCTTCATACTCTACATTGTTCAGGGATCACAGAAATGTATAACACGATACTTGGTTATGAAGTGTTAGACACATTAAAGCAGACATTTTAAAACATTTTGAGTGGTCACTAGACTAAAAAAAAGCACCATATGAAGATGAGTCAATTTATCCTTTATTGCTGTAAAATAAAATGTAGCGTTTAGCCAAAATCATCCACACTTGACAGAGACATGACATGCGCAACACACCTACTGTTTTAGGTTTAAACACCAAGTCGTTAGATTCATAGTGATATTTGGACTACAGAGTAAGTGAGGGGTGGGCCTACAGAATAGCAAAAGCTCACTGAACTTTGGGTGTCTGATGAGCCAGCTGTCAATCACAAACAGTAAGCCGAGTGACTCACACTCCATTACAGTGATGTGATGTGAAGTCAGAGGTTGACGTGGCCTCCGCCATTAATAAACTCCCCATATGGAGGTTTCAGAGTGGCGGGCCCATTCTTCTTGATCAGCGCCTGTGTAATGACAGTACATTAAATTACGTAGAAGATCTGTGAACATGTAGGTCATAGAGATGGCACCAGACAGAGGGATCATTGCGGGACGCTGTGCTACAGCAGTGTAAAAAGAGATGGGCTGAAATGCCCTTTACGATGCAGTCACATCTGTTTCACACAAGCTCACCCACCTAACCAGCAACACCTAAACAGATTCATACGTACGTTCGCAGTCCTCTGACCAGCAGCTGAACACAGTGATGGGCATGTGACGTTATCCTCCTGGAACCTGGTTTACCTGACACCACCGACAACCCTGGACCCCCTGCTCGTACCCTTCTGGATCAACTTTCGTGTGCGGTCTTTAAGAAGTAAAATCCCAAAGCCAACAAATCAGGGTTTTTTATGTTGGAGTTTTTCTTCTTACTCTATGGTGCTCGTAAAACCGTTTTTTTTCTCCATATGACTGACGGTTTTGAGTGTGACTGATGTAAGGAATTCACGATGAAATCAGCACCAACAAAAGCATGCTTTCTCCAACACTAATCCTATACCATATGTTCTCCCTTGAGCTCATTTTAGCAGAAGGGGATTTTAAGCATATGTTAACATGAGTTTTATGTAATACAGTCTCTGTTTAACAAGTTTCTTCTACTGTATAAGCTACTGATAAACGAATACCTAAATGGGAAATTGGTTCTCTTCGAACATTTACCTTGTTTTCAAGAACTTTCATCTCCATTTTTAACACGGACTTAATTGCCATTGTGTTTTACTGATCCTCTGGCTACATGTACAGTATGATGACCTCTATAAAGTCATCACACTGACCATACAATTGTTCTGAATGCTAGCACGTATCATGGTCTTATGTATATCTAGCTATTCATCTGAGACCCCAGGAAATTCCTCTGAAATATCTGCTTTCATTCGAGCATCCCAGTTTATCAACAGCATGTTTTATTTTTAAATCCTATCCAGTGACAAAAGACACTTCAACCCCTCACTTGGGTTACATATGGACGGGTGTTAGCTCATGGATGGAGGATAATGTGTCTGTGAGCTGCCTCTAGGCATCATTATAAGCTACACGTACACGCTTTTTAATAGGTTGAGGGGCAGACCAATCACACTTGTCACTGTGTTGCCTGGATACCGGTGCTGTGGTTTCTAAACACCAGTCCACAACTTTTACATCATGAACTATATTTCTGAAAGTTAGAATATGAAAGATTGTATTACCTTACTGAAGTGCTGAAGCAGACCCCTGGAACACCTGCTCCCTCAGTGTAGTTTATCATCGCCCCCCGCTCCTTTCTTGGGGGGACAACACCTTCAGGAAGATAGATAGTGGTATAAACCAACGATTCCTACGAACAGTCGGAAATGAAGGACTCGCACAGCTAAGATATCTGCCAATAATGACTCCCTCATTACTGAGAATTTTATTAACGCCGCCATTGAAACTGACAGGACGTCACGTTGGCTCAGCCCTCGGCTACTACGTGCTCCTCAAATGTAAAAACAACCATTTTTTCCAAGCTGAAGATGCTAAATGACACCCTTAGCTTAACTTGTACTAGCAGCCTTCTAGGTCACTTCCCACCGTCTCCCTGCAGATATTTGCCCTTTTTTCTAAGAAGCCCATTTTACGTGTCACAATCGGTTCCATGTAGTGGGGTTGGACACGAACTTGGCCTGTGTGACGACACCTGTCAATCATCCCCCAGATTGCATTGCGCGTCCTCCTGTCACTAGAACAGCGACTCTAAAGCTCTCTCCTCTTTCTCAGGAGTGATTGGACATGAACCAGACTTTCCTCACAGGATCTCAGTGTTATAAGCTACCCACGCATGTATGTATGTACGGCCAGCCACTTCTTTATCCCTCTCTACCTTCTCGTTCGTTTACAAGGTGACTATGATTACCGAGGGATCAGAGTTGACTCATGCTTTATCAGCAGGTAGCATCTCAAGCTAACAGAACGACTTCCTTTTAAATCACAGCGCTTCCTTTTCGATTTCTCCTTTAAGTACTTGAGACACGCACATTTGCAAGTGTTTGCCTGAGATGCCATAAAGGACTCTGTACACATTTATTCAGCAGCGTTGAATAATGTATCATTTCTGTCAATCATATTTGAATAATAACGCAACGTCTAGGGGTCAACCCCAGTAACAGAGACACTCCTTCTCGCTGTTGTAGTTAGTTGCTTCATTTGTCAATCTGAAAACCATACAACGTTTTGCTGACACCAATTGCCAAGAGCATTGTTGACTGACATCAAAAGACAGCAAAGACAAGTTCAGCGCTGGATTAGATGTGATTGATGGTTTGTGGTCCACTGAATGTCTTCTCCTCAGATCTGGAGCAGGTTGCTGGAAAAGCTTTGATTGTGTTTACCGAAAGCCCTCCGCTTATGTCCATGATGAGGATTCTTATGCCCCTGGGAAGAAAAACTCAGAAATCCTGTTGTACTCGTTTTAACCAGGGCAGTTTTTAATCCACACTGTTTTAATGTGCTTTTGTTTAGTCTACAATCCCTCAGGTCCTGCTGGCTATCCATATTTATATTCAGCAGGCCTACGTAAAGTTATGCATGAGCAACGATGTTGAAAAACAAAAAAACGAGTTTTTGAAGCTGAAGCTTGAGGCTTTATTCATTTGTCATTTTGCATACACACAGTGAAATCTGACTTCTGCATTTTACCGTTCCTATCGTGTAGGAGCAGTGAGGGGATGCAGCATCCAGGGGCCAAGTCCAGTTCTTTTTCCTATTCCCTTGGTCAGGGGTACAGGTAGGAGTACTAATCCTAACATGCATGTAGTTTTGTCCCTTTTTAAGAGTTTAAATGGTTCTGAAGTTGTTGGGTTTTTTTCCCAAATGTGAAGGTTACCATATAATTTTCACTATGCCCTTTACAGTGCTCACGAACTCGACAAACTAAACCGGGTTGTTTCCCTACTCGCTTTTAGCTCCACCTTGATAATTAGTTGAGCGAAGAGAAAGGTAATAAACAAATCAGGTTCCCACTGTAGAACCATCAACCACCACCACGAGCTTGTCATACTGGATGGTTTATTTCATTTAATGGCCCGTTGCCTTTTTTTTTTTGGCAGCAGCTATTTTCCCATGGTGACACAACCAATATGAGGTGTAAAAGTCTGTGTGGTAAAAATTATAAAAAAAGGGTTGAATCACAGCGTGGGAAAGAATCCATAATTGTCTCAGAGGCTGAATGTCCCACTTATAATAAGAATACGGTGTAAAGCAAGACAGGTTATGCTGGTCACATCGAAAAGCTCAACCTGGCTTCCTGCCATCAGTCTCTAAGCTGTCTATGGGGGTATGATTTGAGAAGTATTTTGTGCTTCAGGAGCTAAAATAATTTACTGTAAGTGCGAAACCGTTTATTAAAACAGGGGCTGGTTGAATTCACGATATTTTATGTGAAGTTTTGGTGTCTTTTCCCAAAAGTCAAGTCAATTTTATTTGTATAGCCCATTATCATGAATTTTAAAAAAAGGCCTCAGTGGAATTCACATTGACACAACATCCTGTCCATAGACCCTCACATCAGATAAGAAACCCTTAGAAACCCCCCTTTTAACAAGGAGAGAAATGGGAAGAAACCTCAGGGAGAGCAATAAAGAAGGGATCTCTCTCCCAAGATAGACAGCCGTGCAACAAGAAGTTGAATCAGTTCATCTGGACTCAGTGTTTAGCAAAAGAATTTGTAATCTTTCAATAGACATCAAGTCCAGATTAACCAATAAACCCTTTTTGTGATTTCTTTACTTGGATTATTTAGCATGCATGAAGACATCTGATGGCTTTTTTATCAACATAAAACAAAAAAGGAAAAAATAAGATGGTTAAATTCTTCCTTTTACCAGTGCATCTAAATTCAGTTTTCCTTCATCGCTTCATTGATAGTCCCCCCCTCCGAGTTCAAATAACCTTATTGTCAGATTTAAAAACGAAGTAGCGCTGTGAGGATGTCATGAACAATACCAAGTTGCTAGGCAGTTTAGCACACAGGCCATGAATTATCACCTCGAAGACACCGCACCGGACACTGGTAGTTTTGACTCATCTGGATTTCCCCGACATTAGTCACCAGCTGGAATACACACACACACACACACACACACACACACACACACAGCCATGCCCACACAGCCCATCGAGTCCAAGACTGATTGGCTGGTGTGTGGTGTATGTGACCGACACAGATAATGCATCTCTCTATAGCACAGGCAACGTCTGGGCCTACTTCATCAGCTGCTCCACCAACTGCTCCATGGCATCCCATAAGTAAACTCAAGACAAGCTGTGTAAATGAGCCCCCAGTATGCACACAGAAAAATGAATGCACACAGACAAATTAAGGAGAAGTTGAGGTTTAGAGTGACACAGGCTGTACCCGTGGACCCCCTCCCCACCTTAGCCATGTATGGGTTAACCACTGATACAATTACAGATTAAAGCCAGCTTAGCACCGTGGCACAGGTGCTCTGTTCTTGGGTCGGAGCCTTGTGAGAATAATAGCTCCATTAGAGATACGTGCAGTCCCGCTGATGACAGTAGCGGAGATGTTAATGACGTAACCGCCAACCCATAAACACACGCATACATCTCAAATGAAGTAATGGGATTTTTGGTGGCTGGTTCTCAATGCCCCAGCTTTAGGGCAATTAATGATGTAAGGGTCTCGCATGTCATGGTAAATATCAGATTTAATCACATCCAGAGGTCAGTCTGTCCTTGCTGTGTGTGGGGAGGGGACGTGGCAGTGCATGTTTGTTTATTAGGTTTGTTAGAGAGGATCTCTTGTTAATCTCATAGCAAAACCACCGCCCGTGCCTTCTATGTGTGGCGGTGTAGATGTGGCAGTCGGCGATAGTGAGAACATGAGGTTGAA
>OMLC01041838.1:0-10000 GCA_900302585.1 Regalecus glesne
GTGTGTGGTTCTTGCTTGATTGCATAGGATCCTATCTCCTCTCCTGTAAGCCTCCTCCTTGGCCTGACAAGGCTGTTTGAGATTTCCTCTGAACCAGGGCTTGTCGTCCCTGAAGGTGTGGAGGGTTTTGAGGACACGCGTCCTCACAAAAGCTGATACAAGTCTGGAAATCCATCCTCATAAATACTCTAATCAGTGCAGTCAAAGCAGGCAAGAAGCTCCAGTTTCGACTCATTGGTCCATCTCTTCACGGTATTGATCACAGGCTTAGTAGATTTGAGTTTCTGCCTGTAAGTTGGAAGATGAGCCAGGCAGTGGTCAGAGAGTCTGAAGGCTGCACAGGGGACAGAGCAATAGGCATCATTTAATATTGTGTAGCGATGATCCAGAGTGTTTTGCTCCCTGGTGGGACACTTAAAGTAACCTCTTTATTTTGGCAGTTAGGGCGGTTTGCTCCGATAAAATCCTCAAGAAGAAGGGAGTTTGAATATTTGTGCTCTGTGTTTATGATCTAATCAGTCAGGTGTCGCAATGCCTACCTGACACCGGCCTGGGCTGGAATATAGACACCAGGCAGAATAGGTGATGGAAAACTCCTGTGATGACTGCAGGGGTTTAAAGTCTTTTAATTAGGCCTGCGTGATTTCCTCAACACTGTGATATCCACTCCGACCTTTGTTCATATGGAAGCAGATTCCCGTTCGCTCTGTTTCACGGTCCACTCGGAGGAGCTGGAACTGCGGCACATGGTCCTAAATATGTTTATCGAGCCAGGATTCAGTGAGACGGAGGACGGCAGATCTGAGGAGCTCTGTGTTTGTTCTGTTGGGGACTGTAGACTCGCAGCACAATGCTCCGTGGGTTCAATTCCACTCCATGTGTGTAGAGTTCCCAAGTTCCCAGTTGAAATCAGAACAATAACCCAATCACTCCAACATGTGATCCGATGGCTCAGCATCCGAGAGGTACCGGGGATCCAATATGGTGGAACCGCTGTGAGGGTCACACCTTACAGCAGCTCCGTAAAGTATCTGATTGTTTACCAAAGACACTCGGAAGAATGGCTCTCCCCGCCTCAAAACCATGAAATGGAAAAATAATAAACCATTCACATCTCGCTGACCGCAAATTATTTTCACTTATGGAACCTGTCTAATTTAACTGCGGTTCTAATGTCTTTGAAACCGCCTACAACACATTTAACCTCAACGTTGTTTAATAATCCCGATATACAGTATGAATTTCAACAGTGCTACGCTCTGACTCACACAGGCATTCGTCATGCAAGCCAATTATGTGGCCGGTACACTTTTTTGGTTTTGATTTTAGGGGTTGTGTGTGTGTGTGTGGGGGGGGGGGTCATTCTTCATCTAATGTCAGGGAAGTAATCTTGAGGATATGAATAATCAGCACACCTCTATTGCCGGTTTGAAGCATCAAGTATTAGCACCTAGAAAAGTCTCGATAGTTCATCGATCACGCTGGACTGAGGTGGAAAAGAAAGACACTTTTTGTTGTTCATCGTATTCCCACAAGGAGAAATGCCCACTGCATTCAACCCATCCTGTTGTGCGAGAGCCGTGGGCAGCCGCAGCATCAGGGGAGCAGTTGGGGGTTCGGTGTCCTGCTCAAGGACGCCTCAACTAAAAAGATATCTGATTTCATTCATGATGTGCAGCATGCAAAAATAGTATAAGTAATGATGACATTACTCTGCAAAGGTTTGGCTTCATATGTGAAGCCAGACTATTGTTGAACTTTGACTCAAACACATATCCGACAAGAGGCTCTTTAGACTCCGAGTCTTTGTCCGGCATACATCAGGAGAAATCTCAAAGCTTTTGAATGGCTACAGTCAATATCAAGCACATAGGAAAATACATCACGTTCTTCTCTTCGCTGGGCGTCGAGCGTACAAATGTATTCTTCCAATCTGTTACGTATTGATCCAATCATTTGGGCCGACACAGTCCACAAAACACAAGGTTCCTGTGTCTTTTCTGGCCAAAGCCCACTGAAAAGCTCAGAATTAACAGTGACTCCTAACATCCCTCAAATGACAGAAAATCAATATTGGCATTTCACTGATCTCTTTTCATGACCTAACCTACAATATGGAATTTCCATTTCATGTCAATCACATGGGTAACAGTAAAAAAAAAGCCTTTCTCAGGCTGAGAGAGGACCTGGTTTTCCATCTAGAGCTTCTTTTCCTAAACACAGACGGTTAAAAAAACCTCCGTTACCGGAGAAGAGACAACCCTTGTGTTGAAATGAAAGGAACATCTGCATTATGATCGTAAAACACCTTGTTATGAGTGCTTCTGGCTGTTTGTTGTTTCTCTGCCAGATTGACCATCTGCACTGTCAGCGATCCTCTGCTGTTCCAGTGGCCTGCAGACTGGGTCCAGGAGCCACCACTGGAAACCAGTCCCTAAACATTCAGAGGCATGGACGGCGGCGGTGCACTGGAGCTGATGTGAACGGGGGACCTGGCTGATCCATGGCTCAGGTAAGGCCTGACACTAAGAGCACGGCTGCAGACCGAGGTCTGAGGTGTGCTGTTTACAGGTAGCACGGCTCATGTGAAACTATTGCCTTGTGGAAGGGTTGATTCTCATTTGTAATGGTTCTGCAAAGACACGATGCATATAACTGCTGCATTTTCAGTAGTTTATTGCATTGGCAGTAGTGGAGGAGGATGGGCATATTAATAGAAATAGAAATGAAAGGCTTGAGAGTTGATGGATGAGTGGACGGTTTGATAGGGATGGATGGTTGGTAGATAGATATCTGGATCATGGGATGGAGAAATAGCTGACACATTGACGTATGGATTGATGGTTGGATAGATGTTCGATGAAACGATGGATGACGTTAGACTGAATGGCGAAAGACAAATTAGCAAACAAGCAAAAGAAATGCAAAAGTGAAGTAGTTCAACAGCCACCTGGGTAGAAAAACATAGACATTCTCTTGGTATTAAGATGAGTCGCTCTGACAAATGCGGCTACATCGTGAGGAACTCGAGAGACTCGCAGACCGAGGCGGAGATTTAGGTGAAGCATATTCTTACCCGGTGAATGTGGGGGTGGGGTACACATGAGCACCACACCCTGTCCCTCGCGAACAGACACCCCTCCTCTGGTCTTCCTGCTGAACGCTTCCAAATCTGAAATAAGACATAGATACGGTTAAGTGATCACACTCTGACTATGTACATCAGGAAGATATTACTGTACCTCTGACACACTCAATAGGAGACTACGAACCACCAGTTGGGATTCAATCTAAAAGTGACCATGATGCAGATTTTTGCAACACCGGTGCACCTTTTCCAACAAGTCCAGGCATAGAAAGACAGCAAATGTGACACAGGAATGATGTGATCTGTAAACGCTCATATTAAAAGGCCCCACTTTTCACAGTCAAGTCAAATCCATTATATTTGTACACCCCCTTTTTCACAAATAACACATTTGCCTTAGTGGGTTTTACAGAAACACACAATCCATTCCCTAAAAGACCCTTTTAACAGGGATGGAAAGAACAGGGAGCAACCTCAGGGAGAGCAACAGAGGAGGGATCTCTCTCCCAAGGATGGATGTGGTGTAGACCGAATGAAACACAATTTACAGAATACAACACAGAGATGATAACAGCATTATAATGGAATTATAAGATGTATAATAACAATATAAAGATTCTTATAGTAACTGCATATTAATGAGTATTTCTAATGTGGACATGGCAGATTTAGCCACCAGGCTCATTATCATCATATGAGGAATCTGCCAAGCGTCCTCGAGCCAGACACAGAGCCCCCAACTGTTCAAGCCCTGTGATGGAATGGCTTCCCATCCAGGGTGTTTTGTTTCTTGTCATGGTGTCAAGCAAAGACGGATGAAGTCCAGAAGATCTGAGACTGCTTTTATTTAGACTTGAAACCACTTGTTTGGACATGAAGAACTCGTGTTTGTTCTCAAACACTTTGCTTTTGGTCAAACAAACCCAGCCCGTCCCTCGATCTGTCACGGCAAACAGTGAAACTTTCCTCAAATTCATTATTGAGTTGAACGTCAGTGTTGCTGTTTAAATTTGCACTGATGCCAAGCCAATCTGTGCAAATTAAGTGAGAGACAGCTGTGACCCAACAGCCAGTCCCCATGTCTCCTCTAGTTTCATTCCATCACTTTGAGGAATAGTCAGTGTTTGGCATTACCATGGAGCTATCCGATAATTAAGCCACGCAGTGACCTTAGAAACCCGCGCAGCTTCTCAGTTTCTGCCAGCTTAATGAGGGAGCAAGGTTCAAGTTTCAAGTTTAGCGTCTTTATGCATGCTCAATAAATCAGGTAAGGAAATCACAGAAAGGTGCATCGGTTCACCTCGACACGGCGTTTATCGAGAGAAGCGTTTCATCACTCATCTAAGTGACTTCTGCAGTCTGGACTGGTGGGGATCCCTGCAGCCAGCTGAGACCGAAGAAGTCACTCAGGTGACTGATGAAACGCTTCTCTTAATAAACACTGTGTCCGGATCTACCGACGCTCCTCTCTGTGAAGTCACGTATAGGTTTCAGGTCCTGAGAACGAACGTCTCCCACGAATCAGGAGAGCCTTTTCAGCTCACTGAGTCAACCCGTGTGGAAGAGGAATATCAGGGAAATCTTGAGAAGAAGAAGATCAAATGAATTTTAAAAGAATGAACTGGCAGAGTCGCTTCGGGAACTGATGATCCAGAGGCAGCAGGTTCGAACCTGTTGCGGGATATCAGGAAGGGGATCCGTCCTTAATCCCCCAAACCCCATCTGAGTCCGTGTCTACCCCCACAGCATAGTGACTAATCATGAGATGTAAAACAAGCCTCTCAAACTGGTAAATCAGGATACGCTCCAAAGACTCCTTTCAGAGGACTTACTGTTAAATGGGTCTCCTGACAGATATGGATCCCTTTAAGTGCCAATTTAAAAAAAGCCTGAATCCCTGCCGGTGTGAAAACCATGTTTACTGTGACTTGGCTACAGCAACGGCCAGCGAACACAAGCTTGCCACGCAGGGCGTGTATTTCAGACGGAAATTCACAGGAGCAGATTCAAAAGTAGGGTTACTGAAAAATGTGACGACTTTGATAGACACAGATGAGAACGACGATGGATGGGATCCAATAGCCACTTCAAACAGCATCTTGGTGGTAGCATCTTAGCCAGTCCACTGATCCTGTTCAGTAACGCGATTCACACCAGCCAACCAACCGTGAAGCTGATGCAAGAGGGACACAAATAAAACGAGCCCTTCCAGACGCTGGCAGAACCTGTTCAGAAGAATAACTCCTTCAAGTCCAGTGAATATCTCATAATCTTTGTCAACATTCATCGTGGCTTGAATCAGCCAGACCGTCATGTGAGCTGGATTTGCCTCAAAGCAAAAATCAATCCAGTCCAGCGGACCACCTCCCGAGTTTGCAGGAGGGTGAATCCAAGCACAGACCAGACCGTCTCAGCTACTTTACAGAATGAACCTGGGAGGAGTATTTCTCGTGGCGCTGGCACTGAATGTGAAAACAGCATCGTCTGAAATAGACTTCTCACCCAGTTCTAAACTGACTATGATGGATGACTTTGGACTGTCTGCCTCCGCCAACTGAGCCTTTCCCGCTGCGGTTGATGCAGGAAAAAAAAGGCTCCCCCTTCTCAGATTAGTATTGAAAGGCTGTGGGCCTATAATGTTTCGCTTTACCGGCATTTGAGCTCTGCTCGCTAGTATGCATGGGTGTCTTCAACTGCTTTCTCAGAGATGCGGAATCACTTCATCCCGGCCTTGTGTGAGTGGTTTTAATTTATCTGCACTAACAAGCTGCCACTAGAATATGAAAATGGAGAATGGCCAATCGTCACTGTGGTAGCTATGGATTCATCAGCCCCGGTCAACACCCAGTCATTTTCCTCTTTACACTTGCCGTCTGCCGCCATTCTTGGGGAGGATTCAAGGATGGTCAATAAGGAGAAAAAAAAAATGGAATGAAGGAGGTGATGAGCTGTGTCAGGGGGTGAGGGAAAGAGTGGGCGACTGATGGAAAAATGATGTGCAGTCAGGAGAGGGTGAGAGGGGAAAGTACATGCTAAGTGAATAAATAGAAATGCACAGAGGAATGGACATGGATAGATGGATGGATGGATGGATGGATAAATTATGAATTTTAGATACTGAAACACGGTTTATTTGAGACTTTTGTAATAATGCGTCAATGTCAAAACTAACTACCAACTGCACTTGAAGACGAACTGAAATTGATTATCGAGGAGGCTAAACATGTTGAAAAAAAACTTGAACAGAACCTTAAGTCCCCCCCTGGCCTGGGATGGACTGTAGACCTGTCCAGGGTCTTTCTCTGCCTTCCAGCCAATAAGTGTTAGGATAGGCACCACAAATCCAGGACCTGACTACGGATAAGTCATTGACCGTGACATGACATGACATGACATGACATAATATATCCAAGTAACTTTTTTTTTTTGCGCTAATATTTTTTCTATACCTTTAACCATAACTGTTCTCAAGTGTCTTAAGAACTTTGAGGGAGTGCACTCATCCTCCTTAATATACATGAGCTGACCTCTGATGGACAAGTCCAGCAGGGATCGGTGGTCAGGATGGGCTGCATGTAAATGAACATGTCTGACAATAGCATGAGTATCCAAACAAAGATCAGCAGAGAGAAGCTGAACCAAGGGGGAGTTCTTAAAGACAAAAAGAGAAAAAACGGATTTTGATTTCTCTACTGATCCCTTACTGGGTGGTGTGTGTTATCCTTAAGCTCGGGTCCTCCACCAGAGGCCTGAAAGGATGAGGGCTCTGCACGGTATATTGCCCGGTCCAAGGACTGCACTCTTCTGGACAGAGATCTCCAATATTGTTTCAGGTTTCTGCTGGAGTCACTCTCCCAGTTTGGGGTCAGAGGCCCTACTGCTCTTATCAATACTGGAACTACTGTGGGTTTCCTCCTCTATATCTGATTCAGTCCCTCCTTCAGCCATTGCCATTTCTCCAGCTTAGCATGCGCTCTCTTCCTGGTGTCACTGTTGCTTGGGATTACTACGTCAGTCGCTGAGCATATATATACTTATAAATGTAAATGGACTTATTTTCATATGACCGTTTTTTAGTCTGACGACCACTGAAATCACTCTTTATAAATACAAACACACAATATTATTGTTTAAATTCAGGTTTGGCTTTAAAAGGAAGTGCTTTTTAGGAATTTGCTAAAATAAATCTAGACCAGGGTTTGGCAGCCAACATCCCGTCTCCTCCATCACCAACTAGTATTTAGGTGACATTGATGAAGCTACTTTTCCACCTGCTAATCTACTCTTGGGTCCTCTTGTTAGGGGTCTCCACAGCAGATCATCATCTCCATCTCTTCCTGTCCTCTACATCTTCCTCTGTCTCACCAGCCACCTGCATGTCCTCCCTCACCACATCATAAACCTCCTCTTTGGTCTTCCTCTTTCCCTGTTGTTTGGCAGCTCCATATTCAGCATCCTTCTCCCAGTATACTCGGCTAATAATGTGTAAATACTCTGCAAACGACTCTTAGGACTCATTTCCACTTGGAGTTTCATATGACTTGTGCCCAAATTGGCTGATCATAAACTTGTCTTGCTTTTCCAATCCCAGCTGAACACCATAACCACATCCAGCTTTCCTGAGCTGATTTCCTGGTGGCCAACTTGTTCTTACCTATGAGGACACTGTACATCAAATATAGTTTGAAAATGTGCATAAGGAGACATGAACATGGCAACAAACTTAAAGATTGAATATAAAAATTGTGTTTCCATTTCCAAAACCAACAGTGAATTTGCCAAAAATCTGTGATCAGTCATGTAGGTACTATCAGAACCATCTCTCATGGGGCTTTTCGGCCCTTGGTAGATGAGCTAGATGGTCGAAAAGTGAAGACTAACTATGTTTGGCTAGAATTTGTCCATCCAGCTACCTCCCACACAGCCTTCTCTGTGTGTAGTGCTGGGCTGTACGTAGCTGGTGTGCTTTTACCAGGACAGGCTGCAACATGGCAAGATTAGTCCCAGCACCAGGCATGGTAGGAAATTAGCAAACTTATCCAGCAACACAAGAGAAATATTTAGTGGGGAGGCCTTCATTTTCGGCCTTCTTCGGACCATTCTCTTTTTTTATTGTGAGTGGAATGACTCAGCCTATGTTTTTCTGAGTGTTGTCATCATTAGTGATATGTAAAATCCATGATTTATTTGATCTTATAAGTACCCTTCAATACCAAATTGAAGGCACTTATGTCATCTTCAAGAAAAAGGAAGTCCTGAACTCGGAAAATTATCAATAATGAATTGTGGTAGCTGGCTGAGGGTTTGAATTTCAAACTCAGTTAATCCATTTATTCTCTTTTATCTCACAAGTGGAGCTTTTTTCTAAACTGCATGTTATTTCAGTGGTGATGTGTGTTCAGCCGAGAACTTGACTCAAATTAGGTGGACGATCTTACAATTATCATTTTAAAGTCTTAGTGGGTTCAAGGCAGGCTCATATTGTCCAAAGTCCCTAATCTCCTGGTGGCAAACAGTGGTGGGTAAGTTACTTTCAAAATGTAATGCATTACACATTGCTACTCACGTTTGCGTGAGAGTAATAAGTTACTTTCCAATATCTCTGTCTGTGTAATGTGCTTTTGATTACACTGTTGGCTTTAATTTCATCAAAATAACCACACAATTATGAGGAGACATTGTAAAATGGAAGATGTAATGTTTGACTGTGGGTAATCAAAGAACAGAAGCTTGTTTATCGCAGGCCATTACACAACCGATGGTGGGCGATATTATGGAGTCTAATGAAGCCGTAGACCTGGAATAGCTTATGTTAATTGTTTATATTAATGATGGTGTGATGATATAGAACAATCAAACACCTTCCATCTTTTAAATCAACAAATGGCTTAGGAAACGGGACAGTTAGACAAAGGCCCAAGGCCCGATAAGGTATGAGATGGGGGTTCATATCTTGGATTGTGGGCTCATTTAGACCTGGACCCTCTATAATGTAGCCATGAGGCTGCAGTAGCTCAGAGGTAAAGCCTGCACCTCCAAGGCAGGTGTCGAGGGTTCTATTCCACCATGGGGCATCAGGGAAGGGCATCCAGCCTTAATCCCCAATGCCCAGTCAATGTAAGGCGTTCATTATGAAGTCGCTAAACTAAAAACAAGCACTGTAGAGAAATTAGTACATTTACCATTTACTTCTGCCAGGACACATGTTCTATTTCCTGCTTTAGAGAGTTCCCTGGGCTCCTCTAGACATAGGCTGCACTTGACTGTTTCCTTTTCTGTCCTTTTCTTTGCTAAGCTGAAATTAATGGCAGTACACCCGTTTTAAAATGTAGTCTTGACTCTGCAGCCATCTCAGCCGTCAAGTTTTGACAGCAAGAAATTCTTCAGAGGACCCATTTTGCTGGTGTCACACTGGCGGATGTGGTGCAGTGTGGATGGATTCTTAAAAATTAAAGCACGGTAACGGCGTAAAGACACTGAACCCCAAAGTGCTCAATCCCTGAGATGGAGTGACGACCTGTCGAGGGTGTTTCCCTGCCTTTCACCCAGTGAGTGCTAGGGTAGGCCCCAGCATGGCTCTGCATCCCAGCTTTGAATAAGCAGTTGATGATGGACGGATGGAGGGATGCTTGATTGACCAACAGCATTGATGTTGACTCAGTGGAGGATGGTGAAATGACTGAAATGGCATCAGTGATGAGTGGTGGCATATGAGCGGCCAGTTGTACCTAGAATAGTTTTTTATCCCCGCTGCCATTGCGCCTGTCGTCAAAGACGCACATCTGGTAGCAATTTAGATTATAGTTCCCGAGTAATATGTAAATATTACTCTTCAATGTCATCTCATTTTTTTACCACCTGGGATGAGTAGAGACACTGTACAGGGTATATGGCTTAGAGAAACAGTTTCAT
>OMLC01041854.1:0-11919 GCA_900302585.1 Regalecus glesne
GATGGAGCAGAAAATATCTATTCTATACCCACACACACACACACACACACACACACACACACACACACACACACACACACACACGTATGTGTGTGTGTGTGTTTTTCTGATGGGTCTCTGGAGTCAGAGGGTGGACTGTTTCTGTGACTTCATCTCCTCACTGGTGCCATATTCGAATATATGGATTAAGTCCAGTGAGTCTTGATGCATGCTCAATAATCCAGGTATCAAAATCACAAAAAGAGCAGCTCAGACTGAAGAAGTCACCTGGTTGAGTGACGAAATGTATGAACTGATTCCTCTCTTTTTGTGATATATGCAGTGAGCTGATTGTCATTGTCTTGCGGAGCAGGTGTCTGTTTGAATCTTGTGTCAGATGACTGTGTGGCTTATCAGTCACGGCTCTCTAGCATGGGTGGCGTAACACCCCCTTTCCAGCTCCAACTGCTTTCTCGTGTATTTGCGTTAATGTTAATTGAATTTGAGATTATGAACTCCATTGAACAGTGATGGTGTGTTAATGACAGGAATTATCAAGCTGAACGTTGCCATCAAGTCAATCAATTGTATTTGCATATATAAGTCCATTATCACAAATTGACATTTGCCTCAGTGGCCTTTGCATTAACACAACATTTATGAGTGACATCACAGGTATTTCCACGTCCCATGTATGAAGTTAGCACAGTGGTCCTACAGCAAATTTCCAGCACTTCCCCGCTCATCTGGCATCAATTCAGGGCACAAAGGTCTATGGGCAGGACTACACTGAAATAGCATGTAAACATGCTTCCAGGCTGGTGTCAATAGATTAGTCTGTCTTCTGTCTGTCCTGCAGACATGGTCAGATTCATCACTACAATAGTTGGCAATGGTATAAAGCAACAGACTTTAGTATAAAACACATTAGGCTATAATGTTATATTGGCGACAGGTATAGGAGCAAGTCCAAGATTATTGGGGTGGCATCCAGTGCTTTTCCTGTGCCCCCATTCACAGGGTTAGTGGTTTTGTCAGCAAGGGCAGCTGATGTAAGATTTAGCTGAATTAGCATGCAGAACAAGAAGACCATACTGGATCAGTCGAGGCTCAGGTTAACAACAGCTACCAATAGTACTGTGTCCTCATGAGGCACTGATGGAACGATAGAATCCACTTCGGTGACCCCGGAAAAACGGAACAAGCTGAAAGAAAAGGCAAGGACTACAAGGTCATAACCCTGCTGTAATGTTCCAGTCAGGCTCTCCTGAGCAAACCAGGCAAGTGATGAAATGCTGAGCAGCAGATGTAATGACAATGGGGATGACGTAACGAGTGGTATCCCAATTCCTATGTAAATATTTCAAACCCTACCCGTTGTAGCTGTTGTTCTGAAGGGCCACTACCCAGTAGAGGGCAGCCAAAGCTGGGGTTGGGCAGGAGGTGGGGGGTTTGGATTCGACTCTTGCATGGGCTCTGGCAACTTGAAATGTGCTTCTGTGGTTATTTTTGACATTCTATAGACTAAATATCTAATTGAAATGAACATTATCTCCACTTGCAGACTTAAACGGGTTACAACCAACACATTCATAGAACACACTGTGTTTAAAGAGCCAGGTGACAGTACTTGCAGAATTATGGACATGATGGGAAGTTACTCGGTTTTATCTCCCAGCCCAGAGGTAGCTCATTTAATTCAGCAGAATAAGAAAAAGTCCTGCATCCAAAAGCAACAAAGAATCATTCTCCAAGATTTCATATCTGCAACCATCTGGATGTGAGCCTAGCAGCTTCCTAACAGACCCCCCCCCCATCTCCCAAGAAACTTGATACTAAAGTTTAATTAATGGGCAGACTCCTAGCGTTGCGTGCTGTGAAACAGTGGCCCGGCTGTTCAGCCTGCTTGACAACAACCTTCCCTGGGAACGCGTCTGCAGAGAGACTGGGAGTCAGGGAACTAATTAAATTCTATGCTGGATCACTGTTTCTCACAACAGAATGGGCACAGCTGTTATAAGGTGAGAGGATAAGGAGACGGGTGCTGTTGTCACTTCGGCCAGCCGTGTTTCCACACGGGAGCCCTTGTCCGCTCGCTGGCTCACTACGTATCGCATATTGTTACCTAATTCATCGCAGTTAGTTTTTTGATGCCAAGTGGCTGCCTCAGAATAGAAAGGATGGGTGTGTGGATGTGCACACCAACTTCCTGTCCACACTTTCTGTCTGTTTTCATTTTCTCCCTCTCTGGAATGGGGTCTCTTCACTTGAATCCTCAAAGTCTTAAGAAAAATGGTTCTGGGTTTAATGGCTTGAATGTTTAAATATTTTGATACAATTAAAGGGATTGTTATCTGTTAGTCTGAGGTGGGCCATGCTAGCTCAGTGGTAGAGCACTGGAACTCACGAGCCAGATATTGTGAGTTTGAACTCACCACAGGGCATCAGGAAGGGCATCCAGCCTAATCCCCCAAGCTCCAGCTAAGCCCTTGTCCACCCCCACAACATGGGGACTAATTGTAACATCTTAAAGTGGACCCCTACTATGATTTAGTCTGAGACTGGGTATCATACTGACAATGGAAACAGTGTTTTTACACTAAACATTGTGGATGGGTTTACTTTCTCCAAGAGGTTCCTGAGTCTGAAGGTTGCTGATTGGACTTGTTTTGTAAATACTGTAGGTCAAAGGGGAAGCTCTTTAATAATTGATGCCATTTTGATCAGGTAACCATTCATCACTGTCATCAGATGAAGGTGGCTGCTCCACAGTGACCAGGTTGTTCTCCCACTCATGCATAATGGACTCTGAGGATGTTGCCTGTTGATGTCACGGAGTAGTGTTGATATTCTAACAGACAGACATGAAGCAAATGGATCTAAACAGTGACAATGCTTTGTTTTCCACTGGGTATGTTTCTCTGTGTCTATCTGCTGTGAGGAAAGATGAAGACAACTGTTTTGAACATCTCACTTGTGTCTCTCATAGGGGAGCAGTACCCAGCTCCAAAACACACAGACCCTGTTTACACCTGGTATTAACATGTGTCTCGGGGTGATCCGTTCACAAGGGGACAGGACTAACTATGTCAGTTCACACCTGGCATCAGAATGCCTCTCCACATGCGCTTCAAGTGGCCACTTGTGATTGGGTCCCCCCTTCCCCCACTCTGTATGCAAACACTAAATACATTGTTTTCAACTGGTGGTAAGCAGCAACGCATAGGGCGCCATAGCTTAGAAGGTAGGGTGGTCATCTAGTAACTGGTGTTGTGATCCCTAGTCCCTACAGAAAGTGTGTTGAGGTGTTCTTGAGCAAGTCACTGAAGCCCTATCTGCTCCCAGAGCATCATGCTGCAGTTGGACTCCCTGCTCCTATAAAATAGGATGGGTTAAAGGCAGAGAACAAGTTCCACCGGCCTTGTTCATGTGGTAATACAACACTTTGATTTATGCATTTCCCATGCAGCACATTGTTGTGGCTTCTTCTTGATGCTTTGCACTTGAATGGTTTCAGATAGGGCCTGACCGACAGATAAGGAGATGTGGGCAATCTGTCAGGTGGCATGGCAAGTAGGCACAATCCTGCAAAGCTGTCATGGTCATACTCGTCTCACACACATGCTCGAGTGTGTTCACCAAAGTATATTCCCTGAGGCCAGCACATTTTCTAATAGTTTTTAATGGGAGTACCGGGTATTCACACCATGCTACAAATTCTAGCAGTGGGATGAGGCGCTGAGTGTCTACTCTGCACTGAGCGCTGCACGTTTGGATTTGTTTTCTGGTCACCAAGAGTTGATGAATAATTGACTATGGGTAAAACACTGCACTCGTTACTCTCACTTTTACCCAGTCATCCAGTCAAAGTGGAAGGGGGACAGCAAATACCACAAAGACTAACTGTCACATTCTCTATGTACAAGTGCTGAACAATGACATCAACGTGGGATTAATTAATACTGCTGGTCTCTGAGAGTGTCCAAAATCCATGAAATGCCGGGTCTGTTCTAATAATAATAATAATAATAATAAGGATTCCCTTATCAGTCCCACAAAGAGAAATTTGGATTTTTCTGCATTTTTAACCCAACCTATGTTGTATAGGAGCAGTGAGCTGCCAACATATGGCGCTTGAGGAACAGTTAGGGGTTCAGTGTCTTGCTCAAGGACACCTCGACATGGAACAGGGATTGATTCTGTAACCTTCCGATTGCCAGTCGACCGCTCTACCCACTGAGCTATGCCGCTCCTCTCTCCCTATGTGCTTCAGCCTTCCCTTCATCCAGAGCAAGGGCCAGACCAACTACTGTCCTTTGTGTCTGGATTTTTACATTCAGTACATGAATGTTGACAACACATGAATATTCCATCAGTACAGGGATGATATCCGGGGCTTTAACGGTGCCCCCACCTATAGGGTTAGTGGTTGGGTCAAGAAGGGCGTTCAACTTAACATTTTGCCAAATCATGATGCAGATTGTCAAGATCAAACCAGATTGAATGAGTCTCCACACAGGACAGGTCAAGGGCTGGTTAACAACGGCTTCAATCACTGCTCTGCCCTCACGGGGTATAAATCAAAACTATAAAATCCACTGTGGTGACCCGAGATGAATCTGTTCATAACACAAGCTATCTGTGTAAATAGGTTCTTGCAATACATGAATTGTTAGTTGTGTGGACATTCTGTATCACGGGTCTCAACATCAAAGTGCTCTCAAGTGCTCCCACCTGGGCCTTCTCAGCAGGGAAAGAATGCTTTGGTGGGCACAGTCCTTACTCACAGAGTGCTTGTCTGCCGGTCTATTCATATGAAGGGTGCACGCAGGCCGAGTGTCACATGCCATCTGAAAGACCATAATATGACACCATTGTTGTGTTGTGTGTGTGTGTGGGTACATGCTTCTCATTATCAGAGGATATCAGTTGAATAGGTCGTTCTTGAATGTGGTCCAGGACACGGCCATAGCGGTCTGAGTGATCGGATCTCAACGCACCCTCAATGTCTTCATGCATGCTCGATAACCCAATGCTTGCAGTCAGCAGAGATGGAAGAAGTCCCTTAGATAAGGGAGGAAATGTTTCCCCCACTGAACGTCACGTCCATATGAACTCATTCAACATTGTGGGATGCATCCTCAGTACACTTTTGGGTGTATCCACAACTGTACTTAGAGCTGTCCACTTGTGATTGGACCACCTGAGATGCCTACCGGTAGTAAAGAGGGCCACAGAAGGGTGATGGTGGGTTCAGAATGATGGAGGTGTGAGAGCTGTGAGAAAGAGATCACATACATCGTTGAATGTCTGCGTGCACCACTGAGGGAGAGCGAGCGGAGAAGGAGAGCGAGGTGTGTGTGAGTGTAATAGGGGCGCTCTTCTCCCTGGAGAGGTCATCAGTGCTCGCAATCACGTGAGTGTGTATGTATGTGAGACATGTAAGCATGAAGCCAAGTGCTCTGCTGACTCCACAAACCATGTGATAGAGAGGGGTGCCCCTCATCCACAACACGAGGTCCCAAACCGCCTGATTTTAGCACATCTGACAAAACCCAGCTGCCATGAGACACACACAATCATTTATATCCTCTAACATGTTGATGTCTGGGAAAAGATGAATATACAGCTAAACAGAGAGGTAATTAATCCTGAAAACTAAGGAGGGGAGGAACGCTGACCTTCCTGGGTGGCAGGAGGATTGTGGGTAATGAGGTTTCAGATTTATTTAGCCGCTGTGACTATTCTCTGGAGTCTGCTGCAGAATGAAAAATAATACGAGCAAGAAGCTGATGAGGTTGATTGATGATATGCTCTGATCTTGTATTTATGTCAATAAGGATAATACGGTTTATTCGTTATATTCCTGCAGCAGCTCTGAATTCCATCCACTGTTCAGAGACATGCATGTTGGGCGAGATGGACAGTAGATCACCTGTGTGTGCATGTAGTCGACCACGGTAGCTCAGTGGTAGAGCACCTGCTTTGAACTTACTGCGGGGCGTCAGGAAGGGCATCTAGCCTCAATCTCCTCAAAGCTCCTTCTAAATCCATGTCCACCCTCACAATACGAGGACCAATGGGGACACGTAAAAGTAGACCTCTGTCTCCCATGCAGTGTGTCTTTGGAGATTATGTGTGTATCCCATGTGATGGACTGTGTGACATGTCCAGGATGTCTCCCCGTCCGAAACTCAAGGTATGCTGGGATGCCCCCTGGTGTTAGCAATCCTAATTGGTTGCAGCGAGGTGTGAGAGTGAGTTACAATGATTGAGCCATGACTAAGACCTTGTTCCATTACCGCCAAGCTTTATAGACACATGCATGGAGTGTGCCAACTTTTCAAAACAAAGCCCTGTGAAGCAGCATTTTATTATTATGCTACACATAACACTTGACTTGTCCCAACTCCACTTGTGAAACTAGATAAAAAGACTTTCTATTTTTTTTTTATAATTCAACCCTTTAATTTAATTCTATAGTACACTGTAGTTCTTATTTGATAGTTCTGAGTTAAATACTTTTCCAAGGCATTGTAAAGCACCATGAATTGTCCTTGAGCATGAAGTGGACAACACAACCTCGCCTCGTCCTGTTGCCATTGTGTGGGTGGGATTTAATGGTCTTACAGGGAGAGTTAATGTCACTTTCTTAACTACATAGAAACTTAAATAAGTACCATCATCAGCCAAGAGGTTGGGGATTATGTCCATCTTTCATTGTTCATTGTCAGTCACAGAATGATAGCTGTCACTCCCTAATTCCTCACCAACTCTTAAACTTAAAGCTGAGGTGATCCATGGTTCAGGGTTTAAAGTTCAACTTTCTTTTCCCCCTACGAGTCCCAGAAGAGGGAGGGAAGACAATTTAAGGACAATGCAATGAATCAGTGGATGCAACCAAGCAAATGGGGCCTATTCGCATTTGTTCTGATCCCACTTAAAATCTTGTCTGCATCACTGGCAACACCTATTCTATCAAAAAGGGGGACTGTGGTAGCTCAGTGGTAGAGCCTGTGCTTCAGGAACTGATGAGTCAGAGGCAGCTGGTTTGAACCCACAATGGGGTGTCAGGAAGGCCATCCGGCCTTAATTCCCTGAGCTCCATCTAAGCCTGTGTCCACCCCTACAACATGGGGATAAGCAAAATGGACCTCCCTCATTTTTCTATCAAAAAGGATGCCTTCATTTGAGGAAGGCCACGGAATGAAAGAGGAACTGATGACCCAAACAGAGGTGATGGTGTTTTGAGTCATGTTCATGCCATTTGTTCATCAAGGCTCGTCATTATTTCACATTTATGTTTCATGAATGTTTGATGCCTGAGAATGATGACATTTCCCATGAATATTGGATCATGTTTTGAATTGTGAGGGTCCTCACAAACCTTGACAGTAAGACATTGAGGAAGAAACACTTGGCTTTATCAGAAAACTTCTCCGCCTCAGCAATATTCCTTCATGCTTACTATGACTTACGTGAGAAGAGGCCAAAAGGCACCAGCCTGTAATTCTTCTAGAATAAAATAAAAAAGGATGGTGAAATACAAAAGGAACCAGTGGAGGTGGTTCAGCATCTAGTCAGATGCCACCTGGTGTCCTCGCTAGTGAGGTGTTCCAGACACATCCTGCTGGGAGGAGGCCACGGAGTAGACTGAGGACCAGGTGGAGGGATTATATCTCCACACTGGCCTGGGACCACCTCAGAACCCCCAGTCAGAGCTGGTGCATGTGGCCAGGAGAAGGGAAATTAGGGGTCGCTGCTGGTACTGATACCTCCATGACCTGACTTTGGAGAAGTGGCTGACGATGGATAGATGGAATAATTATGTTTTGTTCATCTCAAGACAGGTGAAAAAACGGTTGTGTGAATTTTACAAAAAAAAAAAAAAAGTAAAATTGTATTCCCTTTTACCCCTACCAGAATTCCCTGAGTGTCTTCAGGGAATCCCCCCTCTGTTCCCCTTCACTTAACCAAGAGGCCAGGACGACCCAGAGGGGGACACTAGTGAACCCAGAATACTTTATCCAACCTAACCCCTATACCCATGTGAGGCTCAGCCAATTATGACCCACTAACTATGGACCTCCAGCCGATGGTTGGAAATGGCACAGCCGGGATCTGAGCACTCAACTGCATGACGCAGAGATGCCCTGAACATAGGTGCCTTACCCCCCTACACCACCAGAACACACACCTTAAAAACGGCCTCGCGTTCAGATCTATGGGTGACACATTAACATATGTATATTACAATAGGTTTGCTAACAACTTGCTGACTGTCAAAGTTTTCAGTTGCAACCAAGAGCGATGTTGAATTTCAGACATGAATCCAATTTACTTATATAGAATAGAAGTCAAGTGAGTTGAACTGGTCTGAATATTCCCTCCCTGCTAAACCCCCTCTCTCATTTCATTTACTGAATAACCCCAAGACTGCCATTCTAAGAGTACATGTTGACTCCCATCCAGTTGACGGATCACAATAGGACCAAGGTCTGCAGACTTTTGTCAGCAAGTTGAATGCTTTAAATGTGTCTCTATTCTTTTTTGCAGATACATTTTTTCAAATCAAGTCCTTGATATTATATAAGCTGCTTCTGTACCCATTTTATGATGGAGAAAGAGAATCAACATTCTGTGCACTAATGGAGTGACCCAAGGACACAGCAGCCACATAAACAGATGTACATGAACCCTCACACTCCCCGGTTTGTGGAGGTGAGCCTTGTATAGTGCAGGATGTCTCACAGCATATGAGACTCCAGACCGAAGACAGATGTTGCTGAACATAAGAAGAAGGATGTCTGAATGGCTTCTAGGAAAAATGATGGTTCTGTAAAACATAAAGATCCAAGGGAAATAAGCTATAATATCAATAATAGTGCTGCTGTAATGTGCACGGAACAATTTGTAATTAGCATGCCAGTAATTCCCCTGCTCCTTTGATGAACTTGGAAATACGAGGCGGTGGAAGATTACGATCATCTGATAAAGAGACAAGGGGGAGGCTTGCTTTGATGTTTTATGGGTACTTAGCAGAGAGCGAGCGATAGATGAACATAACTCACATATCTCACATGCAAATCACACCAGCCGCTCCCTGCTCCGGCTGCAGCCTTTCACACACTTGCATCATGTTCCCCACCAAATAAAGCGAGCGTTGCTTTTTATTTACGCGTTTAAAATGTTAAGACCATAAGGCTACCATGGCGACCCTCCTTCTGAGGAGCTGCCTGGACGTTACAGTGGATTAATCTGGTGCACAGTGGGAACAGGGGTTGCTGTGTGTGCCCCTCTCCTTGTTGAAGAGTTGAGAAGCTCTTGCGTCAGACCGAGGAGGTGCAGCGTTGTAAAAAGTAGAGGACGGAACGGCGGCGCCAGGAGACTTTGACACTTACGAGCGCATGTATAATTTACATAAGCAGTGATAAGGGAGTGCTGGCTTTCCATGCATGCTCCTGTGCAAATGTGAAACTTGAGACACATTAATCCACACAACAGCGGAGACAGAAGCATAACCATAAACACCCTGCGTGTTCGGTACGCTCATCCTTGCACTGAATGGCTTTGAGGCCTTTGCATAGGGGGGCGTTCCTACCCACAAACACACTTCAGCTCTTCATGCGTGTGTGCATGAATGCACAGGTCAGCGAGTGGCACGGTAAATCTAATTATGCTGCTGCTAATATTCGGCAGCTTTGCATGTTTTTGCAGAAAGAGGGGAGAAAGCTAAGCTTCCGAGCTCAGCAGAGAGCAAATCTACGTAAAGTGGGAAAACTGCACTGGTAGGAATGAGCTCAACTGCTGACTCTGGCATGTCTGAGAGATTATCGATCTGCACTCCACACGACAGCAACACAGCGGCTTTGCTGAGATGCTGCGATGGCTGCCACGCTCAAAAGAAGAAGAGGATTTGCACACCAAACTTATGAAGTGCTCTGAAATACGAGGAACTCAGACATATTAAGAATCAGGAACTTATGACGCCTCCGGGGTTAGGTGGATGCTGGACTAAGTGTCATGGAGACGTGGAGAATATTTCATGACGGCAGTGAACTGGCTTACAGTTACCAGATTGCATTGGTTCCTTTTTTAACCTTCTTCTAAGAGCCCCAATCTCAATGGTAATTTAAAAAAAAGATAGTTATACTTGTTAATATGAAAGAAATAATCCGGTAATGAGAGGTCCATTTTAATGTGACATAATTCATCCCCACATGGTCACAGACCAAGCTGGAGCTTGGGGAATTATGGCCGGATACCCTTCCTGACACTCCACAGTGGGTTCGAAACCACTGTGGAGTGTGATGAAGTTTGATGGGCGGAGCTCCCAGTGGCTCTGTCCTCTGGGGGTGGTGATGGGGGGTCACTATCTACTGATGTAATCCAATAAAGAGAGGCCCATTCTATCCTGAATATATCTCTGGCTGGAGTTACTCACATGTACCACAACCGCTGTCGCACACCTCTTGTCTAGGGTTGCTATGATGGAAGAGACCATTTGACGGGAGAAATTTGTTTGCTGGTATTTTTTCTCACCCTATTCCCAAGGGACATGCCAGCTACCTTCCAGAGAAGACCTATTTTGGCCGCTTCTATCTATGATGTTGTTCATTTGGTCATTATCCAATCTTCCTGGGCAAAGATGAGAGAAGAAACAAAGATTTACTGGTATATGGGAAGCTGTTTCTTCTGGCTCAGTTCTCTTTTCCTCCAGAGTTTGGTTAAGCGAGCGCAATACTGCTCCAGCAACTCTGATTCTCCAGTTCAACTCGTGCTCCAGCTTCCCTTCACACTAGAACAAGATCCCGAGATACTCGTACTCTCTCATTTGGGGTAAGAGCTCACTCCCTACTTGGAGTGGGCGGTCCGTCATCATCATTGTCAACCCCAGAGAGCTTCTAGATGCACTAATACGGACTCCTGCTGCAGCGTACCACATATGACACATGTATTGTAGACAGATATATAAAAGTGAGGTCCATCATATCCCCCTGACACACCAAGACCCCCATGGCAAAACAAAGCCAATGGCAGCAGTGTACAGAAAACCAAAGTGCTTTTTCACTGTAATAGCGGGAGGCTAAGTCAGCTGCCAGACTCTTTTCTGCCTCCCTGTCTCTGGGGCTTCCAAAAGAGTATCTGTAAAGCTTCTTTAGCTGCACCTTTATCTCCCATTGTCGAAGATGTTGCCTGAGGGTTGAGCTCCCCTTCTCGCCCTGCTCTCCTAGAACACCGGCTGGTGGAGTCAGGCTTTTGACAACATAATTCAGATTTGCCAAACGCTGGAAAGTAGGGCCTCCCATGTGTTGCTGTCCTGTCTTAAATTCATGATGTACCCCCTCTCCCTCCATCCCATCACCCATCCATCCAGGAGGTCTGTGGTGTAATAATTGATTGATCACACCACCGAATTCAGTTACCGTGCGCCCATCACTCGCTCTGTTAGCCTGCAGGTTTACCCGTTACTGAAACAACGATTAAAAAAAACCCTCATTTCATGTCTTTTTTGCATTTTCCGCCTTTACTCAATAGGATAGTCAAGAGAAAGACAGGGAAGGCAGGGGAGAGAGAGGTGATGATATACAGCAAAAGGCCCGGGTTGGATTCGAACCTGGGCCAGCTGTTACCACGGTTGCCTCAGAGTGCGAAGTTCCTGGGTTTGAATCCTGTCCCAGGGCCCTTTTTAGGTGGAGTTTGCATATCTCTCCCCACGTCAGCATAATAATAATGATACTACTACTACTACTGATAATAATAATAATTGTAGTGGCAGCATGGCTCAGTGGATAGAGCGGTCACCTGGTGATCAGAAGGTTGCAGGTTCGATCCCCGGTCCTGCAGAGAAGCATGTCGAGGTGTTCTTGAGCAAGACACTGAACCCCTAACTGCTCCCCAAGTGCCATATGGTGGCAGCTCACTGCTCCTATACAATAG
>OMLC01041862.1:0-13641 GCA_900302585.1 Regalecus glesne
ATTGACCTCCTTAGTTGATCATCTCAGGGGAGTTCGAGGGTGGGGTTGGGGTGGATTGGGTCAGTTGGATGAAAACAAGGGAAACAGGGGGGACTGCTGCATTAACACTCTGCCTCGTGTCACTTTGTGACTGTGATGGTGCTTCCTCCTTTATACAAGCGATACATAATTGATCACAAGAAAAGACAAGAAAGCTGGTTTTCAAATGCAAATCTCGACACTGCACGTCTGAAGCCAGGATTAAAAACTAAACAAAAACAAATCTGCACATCTCAGCAACATCTCAGCCAACTTTAAGGCGGCATCAAGCCACAGATGAGACTACGACTCCAGTAGTGAATCAAAATATGAATTTCTCGCACTGCTTTGAGTATTGGATAGTTTTGATGATGCCCTGTGTCCTGTTGGGTTTTATTCTATGAAGTACGCTCAATATTCACATAGTACTAGAATAAGGCCCTTAATGAGGACTCTGCATGTTTGATGTGGCTCATATCTCCTTTTGGCAGCAACTACAAAAAAGCTGCAACGAGAAGTCAGAAATGTCCAATAATTTGTTGTAAGCCCTCGGTGCATGTAAATATCTTATATTCCTCAGTGATTTTAATGAGTAGCCAGCTCAATTAAACATCCAACTGACATCTCGCACAAGCGAAACACGGGCTAATAACCGACCAAACGTCTGGAGTCGTTCTGCAGACTCAGTTTTGCTGCAATGTGCGTGGTATCTCAGTTCACCAGTATGAAAGGCGGTTTGGATTTTCCTTATCAGATGGGGAGAGAACAGAGAACTTTTATGTGGGCATTTTGCTCTCACCAACATGTGGGACTGTGGCCTGCGGGGTATTCAGAATCAGCACTTTCAGAGTGGCGAAAATCATCTTTTGACAGTAATCCCCCAAAAAATAGATGCCAAAATGGGGCGAGAATAGAAAAAAAAGGGAAAAACTCTGACTTTGTTGTAGACAGGTCCCTAGTCAATAGCTACATGTGAAAATAGTGTTCACATTCACTGGAGCAGACAGTTCGATTAAAGATTCACAAGTTATTTCCTATTGTACGACACTAACTGATGGACAAGGAGCACCCCGAGTCATACCCCGGCACAGCTTGGCTGCACTGGGAGTCATATTACATATCACCATTACATTGGCTTTTTGATGCTGTTAAGTTGGAATTTTCAATTACATGAGATGAGGACAGAAATGTCCGGGTCCACTCTGGGTTAGATTTCGTATTCTAGCTGCTGCCTCACTGTGGAGTTTGCATGTTCTCCCCATGTCACTGTGGGTTTCCTCCACGTGCTCTGGTTTCCTCCCACCATCATAAGGACATGCATGTCAGGGTTAATACTGATGCCTGTGCCCCTGAGCAAGGCAGTAGGACAAAGAAGTAGAGTTGGTGTGCGGATGCTGCAGCAGCTGCTCACTGCTCCAACATAATAGACCGAGTGGAATTCAGAGGACAAACTTCATTGTATGCATGTACAATGATAATGAACAAAGCTTGTTCTTAGCCTGGGTTTCTCTAATCACAGATTTACTTATAGGATTGAAAGCTATAATGAGCTGACATGCAAATTTGTCATGCGCTTACAACTCTAATTTTGTTTAAATTGGGTGCAAGAGTGTTTTACCCCCATGGTTCTCAACACATCCCCTTAAAGTGACTCTCCATTGTTTCTCATCAGCTTCCCGATTTGACGGGTTTTTCACATATTCGGGAACCTAGATAATGTTGTTAAATGTGAGTATAAAATACACCCATCCAGTGTGTAACTCACGATGTCACAGTAATTCCACAAGTCTCACTGTCAGCGACTGTGATTCTTAATCAAATGCTTCATGCGAAAATCTCCAAATGTAAATGCTAGAGACGTATGGAACAAACACCGCCATGCAGCATGTGAAACGTTGAAGGCTCGATTGAGACGCTCAATAAACACAGCCACGCAAGGCTACTGTACATCCATCCTCATGATAGTTTAAAACTGTGAATAGTGACAAAACATGTGCACCAAATTTTTCATAAAAACAAGAAAAAAACAGATTTCATGCTATATTGATATTTACATTTTAGACTTGGTGGTGTCCATTCTGATGACACGAGGTTTGCTATCATTAGCAGGATTCAACTCAAATAGATAGGAGATAAGATAAGATGAGATATTCCTTCATTAGTCCCATACGGGGAAATCTACTAAATAGCTCCGAACAACATGCAGTAGGTTCTGTTCTATGCAGGATGAGGAGGAACAAGGGATTTATTACAAATACCATGCTGGACCGATATGAGTGCCGGGTGACAACGAATGCCAGCCTCTGATGAATAATAGCAGTGTGAAAGGTGTTGGTGTATCCTGAACGTCTTGCTGGAGCAGCATAGCTTCAGGTGTCGGCTGACATTCTCTCGGTGGAGCTGCCCGTCAAACTGATGCTGGGCCTCTAGAGCACGGGGCCCTCTCGCTGTGTTATTTGCAATAGCAGTCGCTTCACTCGAGTCGGTCTCTTCTCCTGCACGCTGTTGGTATTATAGAGATGAAGAATCCGCTGCTTCAGTAGCCTAGCGTCTGCACCGAGGTCGTATTCCGAGGGTCCATCTGCTCATGTTTGTTTACACAGATGTGAGCACTGCGGTGTGTTCCCGTTTGAAATATCTTATTAGTTTCTGCCACGGCTAGCACGACGTAGCGGGCTAATACACGTGGCAGTGCCCTGTTCAGCGCGGGGACCCGTCTCCGTTGAATGGCAGCTGCGGTCTAGCGCTGATGATTTCTGGGTCCAACTCCCCTCCATTGGCCAGGAGCCCATGTGACTGCTGACCCCCAAGACACTTGTCCTTTACACTCACCGGCCACATGCTGGCACGCTGACCTTTCCCATTAACCCTGCTGTGTGTCCGTCATTTGAAGTCTTTATCATTCCCGCTTTCCCTCCGGGTGTGTATTTGAGAGCAGGCAGATGGAATGCAGATCTAGTTAGATTCTACTTACACAGTTGGAACTTTCACCCTTTGCTCTGGTTCTGATACGTTCATTTATTCCGTTTTAATTCTTCCATTACGCGGGCTGTTGGTCCACAGAGGCTGCCTAATGCGTTTCAAATGAGTCCTCGTGTGTCATTGTGGATTGAAGGGCTTCAGCGACTGACGAAGTACATCAGAGGGAAGGAATCACGTGGTGCATCTTCTAACCAGCAGCCTGGACCTTCCTCTTCCACATGAGCATCCATAGGCCGCCACAGGGATAAGCACCCTTTGTTTAGATCCATGTCTCAGCATGGACATGAACGCACCTACATACTACGAACATACCTGCAGAGACGCACAAACACATTCACTCACATGTGTCAACCAGGGTCTCTCAGAGCGAGTCTGACCGTCTCATATTTGCCAGTGAGCGGACACGACAGGCCGCCCGCGCTGTGGCTAAAGAACCCCCGCCATTCTCCAGCCACCTTTGTTGGTCCACAGCACTGCTGATCATTAATTAAACCTTAATTAAACCAAGTTTAAATTTAGAATACTTTTTTTTTAAAGTGTTAGAACGCCTCAGCACGACCGGCCTTTTCTAGGCAACATGGCCGCCTTCGCCCTGCAAGCAGGTGATAAGAGCTCTGTACTCCAAGGCGCTCGGACACGTTTTGAAGAGCAGGGGGCTGCGTGTGTAATCAGACCCAGTCGCACCACTTCTCACACTTTCCCCCGGATACTACCCGTGCATGCTTTTTACCCCTACCCCAACTCCATTACATCTTTATCACAAGTATTTCCATTATCAGTCGGCTCCGCCACTTGCCTTCACTCAACCTCATTCTACCCTGTGCCAAGTCAGCAGTCTCCAACTAGAAGTAATCCACTGCCTCTCCTGATGGACTGCGATACAGCCCTCGTCGTTTCAGTGCCGCTGTGGAAAGCGGCAGCCTGAGACTGTTGACAGCGCACCGCTACTCTTGTCAACTTTTCAATTTAAGCAAAACGCCTTTGAAACAAATCTTATTTTTTTTAAAATGAGGCACCCGCATTGTGATCGTAGAGTCAGTTGGACCACTGAAACTTGCACAAGCTGCAGCCATCACCATGGCATTTCCAATTGTAACTGCCATGAGGCCTAGATTTTAGAACCTGTCGTTGAACCGTAGTCTAGTCGCGTGCACTGGTTAGCAGTCCTCTCGGCGGTCTACCTGACCATCATCCCACATTACACAAAAGTTTGCCAGAGGACAAATGTAAGAAAGCTCTGGCCTAGCAGAATTTCTCCTTCTTTAAAAATAGATCTGAGGAATGCCACTCGGATAACAAATAGAAAATTGCAAATTTGTCTTTTCTTCCCTTGCTTTTCTCTGTCTGAATCAATTGGACAAACTGCATGATATTTGATTGGCTCTGAGCCCCGATTATTAGAACAATATTATTGCAGGGCTAAGTTGGGGTACACCACTCGAATTCCAATAGTGTCCGGAGGCCATTTGTATTGGTGCTAGTCCTTCAGGGGCTGGGGAAGGGCACACAGCTCAATAACTCAATTCTTAACAATTAGCCCCTGACATGTTCCACAGAAAGCAGATAGAAAGGACCATTGGGTAATATTTCCCCAAGTATAAACATTATTGGTCTGCAGGCTCAGGGGTGGGGGGGTCCACTGTTTTTAAATTGCTGTCCTCAAATGATAAGATCAGTGTCGATAAATGAGTAATTCTTCATTCCCCAAACTCTTTAGGTGACTCATATTCTGTCAAAAATAAGCACAGCTCTCAGCCCAGGCGCCTCACCGAAGTACTCCCCCTATGAGCTAAAGCAACGACTCCTCCTCAGTTATGAACAACACTTGCGACATTGCAGAAATCTGCAGACCTTATCACTCTCAATTATCCATTCCTTTGGCTATAATTAAAGCAGGCTGGGGGTCTGAGAGCAGGTCTCACCTAGCTGCCCCTGTGCTCACGACACCCCTCCCATCCTCTTACCTCAACTCCTCATCCGTGGACCTAGCAGGCAGGGAGGCAGGCAGGGAGGCAGGCAGGCAGAAGGGAGTGACCTTGGACAGGGGTCGACCTTGCTGCATCACAGCAGCCTGATGTTATTAGATTGGCCTGAAAGGAGAAAGGTTGAAACAGCATACGCACTCCATCACACATCGGTTTGGTCTCCTTTGCACTTTCAAGGGGACTGGGAAAACAAACACAGCTGTCTGAGGGTGTTTGACTGGTACGCGTGTGTGCATGTGTGTTCACAGTCACATGGACGTGAGGACGTGTGTGTGTGTGTGCCTCCCACATGTGCACACACACTGGGTGGTGAGCAAATCAAAAGACGGGTGGTGTTCGAGGGAGGGGGTGTGTTGTGTTTTCAGGCACCTGTCCAGCAGAGAGCTCAGAGGCCTGGGGAGGGGGCGAAAATCTCCGTTTTCTCTTCGGGTCCAGATGAGCCGTGCGCTGCACTCCGTAACGAGGTCGTAGCATCACAAGGGAAACCCTAGAGGCCGGGGAGAACAATTAGAATGATGTTTCTGGGTTTCTGGAGCACAGTAATAGATCTCGTTACAGTTTCCTGGTTTTTTTAACAGCGTGGGGAGAGACGGCGGCTTTTCCGCGGCTCTCGTTTGATCTACGAGCTCCATGGTGGGATGTCTCTCAACAAGCAACAATTTGAATGCCGCCGTGTTTGAACAGGTTTACATTTACAAAGCCACAGATTTTCAGTCTTTTATTCCAACTGTATATCTTAATATCGCTCTATCAAACTCGGTTGCCTTCAAGTCAACAGCGCACAGAGGCGGCAAACAGCACTCGCGAGCCCGAGCCAAAAAGCGTGAACTATAACCGAGCAACAGGTGAGCTAAGCCTTGTGTAAATGTGGCTAGCATCTCCCACACGCAGGTAGCAAACACGCTCCAGTAAGGGCGAATCCCATGCCAACGGTATTCCGCAGCGTACTCTATGAAGCGACGAGTTAAATATTCCAGTCCGTTGTTCCTGCAAGACCGCCACGTGCTTATTGCTTCCATTTAAACTAGACTGCCTGGAGCTATACACCTCTGCCCGGCCAGGCTATCAGATGATTAATAAAGCGGTAAACAAGCTAACAATGCTTGACAAGGATCAGAGAGGACATGGATTCCTAAGTGGCAGGAACTCAATGACACAGATCATATTAAGCTGATCCGCTGGAAACATGAGGCCCGCCACCTTGCATTGAGACGCCTTCCTAAGCTCCATATATCACCGGTGTAATCACGGTCGTAATGGCGGCGTGGTGGTGATGTATAGGACCAGCTGTTTCTCTGCAAGGTGTGATGCCATGGCCTACCATTCCCATGATGGCTTTAAGAAGATGGATACGTTCCAACACAGGGGAGGGTGGTGAATGCATTCCCTTCAGATGACTGAGTCTTTCGCTCACCTTTGGATGCATCCGTGTGAAAGATGAGAGGGCAGAGTCAGAGCGACTCTAGCTGGGGGCTGTGATCAGCAAATCCAGATGACGTGTATGAATCAGTGTATGGTGCGATGTGAATTATCATAAGTGGTGTAAGAGCTGCATCAAAACAGATTATCTTCTGACTCAATCATTTTTGAGGGTTGTGTCACCTCAGTTTAACTTGATCATCCGCCCCCATCCATTTAAGCATGAATTGTTTATCAATTACCTCCACAGCCTGCGGGGGCTGGTTAATGAGTGCAGCCCTGTACAATTCTGCATCCCAGCTTTGGCATCTAGATGTACTCGTTACTAAGGTAACGTTTTTTTTTAGGCTGAGATTATGAAATGCTGACTGCACGCTTTTGCGGCTGCCTCCGCCCATTAATGCAAATCCCCATTTACATTCACTAACAATAGCACTCTGGTCCAAATCCTGATCGTAGTCTACCAACAACTGAAAGGTCCATTTTGGTGTTTCATAACTCAGCCCCATGTTGTGGGGGTGGACACGGACTCAGAGGGAGCATGGGGGGCTAAGATCGGACCCCCTTCTTGACACCCTTTGGTAGGATCGAACCCACGACCTCTGGCTCGTCTTTTCCCGACATTCACAATCTACCCCTGAGGTACGGCGACCCCGTAATATGTTGATTATAATTGGCTGTAAATAAAGTTTGGAAGGGCTTTTTTTTGGTGAAAAACAGAGAGAAAAAGAACCTTTACAGTCCATCAGCGAGTGTGAAATCAACATCACTCACTGGTAGCAAAACAGGTCTAACCCGCATTTCCTCCTGTGTCGGAGGGGGATAAATTAGCCTTCTCTGCACCATCGTTAGCAACATGAAGGAGCTTGGAAAGGTCATGCTTATATTTCAAATGAACCAAATATTTACTGTTATTACAGTGCTCTTATAAGACCCTTTTAGATCACCAGAGGAAACTTTGAATTCAAATAAGACATAAAAATCCCTCATTATTGCAGAGCTCTCATCATCCAGTTAGTTTACAGGTACCCGAGCCAAAACACCACAGCTAGCGAATACTTTTGCAGCATTTTCCACAAATTAGACCTCGAATCTGGTGTGATGATGTAGGTTTGGGCCGTGAGCCGCCTCGTTAAGTTAAATAATAAATGAATTGCACGGGTAATTATGAAAACCACTCACAAGCTGGACTGCTGCTCCTCCTGGTTTAATTAGAACAGTAACCTGCCACTCAAAGCTCTCCTCCATGCCACTCTAGAGGAACTCGAGCAGTGGATTCTCCAACTGGAGGATAAGGCTCAACATACTTTCTCAGCATGGCAAATGAAGATGCAAACATAAGATAGGTCCATTTTTACATGCCATGATTAGTCCACATCTTCTGGGGGCAGACACAGACTTAGATGAAGCATGGGGGATTAAGGCATGATGCCCTTCCCGAGACCCCGTGGTGGGTTCGAACAAGCAGCATCTGGCTTCAGCTACCGAAAGACACACTTTACCAATGACTTTGTGGACAGCCCAGTTTGCAACATGCAGCAGGGATTTAAATGACCGAGCAGTGATGTTACTGCCAGCCAGACACAACACATACAGTGATCTGGTCCAGATGTGCTGGGCTAAGGAGAGGGGTGGCAGCTATCCACCTTCTGTACAAGCAGGGAGTTGTTGCATTGAGTTGTCATAGAGTATAGTTGCCCCGTCAAAGACAGGACAATAGAGTTGCCCTCAGCATATGGCTCAATGGCACCACATAGAGTCCTAGGTCAAGAACTTAGAGACCATTAGACACGTTACAGACAGTTAGCAGACAGGCAGGTCTAGGGCTGATGGTCAGGGTGTAATCTGGGAGACTATTTAATCAACAAAGTCAACTTCATTTTTTTCCGAACTAGAAAATTTATTTATCCGTCACTGTACAGTCATAAAATGAAATTTGCTTTCAGTATTCAACTATTAATATTGTATAAGAGCAGAGAGCAGCTGCAACATCCAGGAAAAAACTCCAGTTCTTTTCCTACTGCCTTGCTCAGGGGCACAGGCAGGAGCATTAACCCTGCCGTGCATGTCTTTTTGAGGTGGCGGGAAACTAGAGCCCCCAGAGGAAACCCACCCAGACATGGGGAGAACGTGTAAACACCACTCAGAAAGGACCTGGGAGGCCAGAACTGATCCCTGCACCACGGAGCTGACGTTATTTATTTTCGGCACCATCGAGCCGTTAGCTGATACTGATGTTACCAGGCAGAGGTCACAGGGCCCCTTGGATTTAAAGATGGTACAAGACGCCCTGCCTATAAGATTAAGTCATTTTGATCCCATTATAAAAGTGCCAGGGGCAGCATAGCTCAGTGGGTGGAGCGGTTATCTGGCAATCAGGAGGTTGCAGGTTCAAGTCCCGCACCTGCAGAGAAGTGTGTCAAAGTGTCCTTGAGCAAGACACTGTTCCCCTAATTGCTCTCCCCTGTGATGGACTGGGGACTGTTCAAGGCTGTTGCACCCCCGCCTTTCGCCCAATGAGAACTGAGATAGGCTCCAGTTCCCCCGCGACCCAATTTTGGGTAAGCGGTCGACAATGGATGGATGAATGGATGGATGGAAAAGTGCTCGTTTTCCTCTCACTTCTACTGTTAAATAAGTCCTCCTTGTACCCTTTAGGCAAAGTGACAATGAAGAACACAGGTTTAGTAAGAGAATATGTCAGATTAGAGATAGTGAATAGGCCTCGAGACAGATCGTGACTCCCATTCAGGATTGGGCCAGACTGAGGTGAGGTGACATTGCCCTTGACTGGTCGGAAACACTATTAAGCAATCTGTATAATGAGTGGTTTCCCCTCCGACCGAGATGGCTTGTCATCCCATTCACACGTCATTGCTCAATACATCCCTCCTAACCTCAGCCAGTCCTGTCAAGCCTGAGGGAAAACTGCAAGACAGGCAAGATGAAAGATCGAGTTCACCAGGAGCGAAAGCTGAACGTCTTCAACTGAATTACTTGGGCGTTGTGTGTTTTATCCTGATCTTCATGCCTAACAACAAAGACTTGGTCCCCACAAGTTTACTTTGCTCAACAATCGATCATCATGGTGTCTGTGCTCGTTTACACTCTCGCTTAGCTTGCCAAAGTCCCCCGGTAATAAAATTCAAATGATGTAGATACAAATCGTTTTCAATCGTATCTAAAATATTGATTTAAGATTTGCAATGTTTTATCACGCAAAAACAAAACACCCTCAGAACATTATGGAAAATCTGATTACACAGAGCACGAAAACATCCGAAAAATATCCCATAAGCCTGGTGCAGCCACAGATCAAACAGAACAACTGAACTTGTGAGCTTATGTCATGAGATAGAGGCAAATTTAAAAAAAAAAAAAAATAAATTCCCTTATCGGTCCCACAAGGGGAAATTTGGAATTCTGTGCATTTTGACACATTCTATTGTACAGGAACAGTGAGCTGCCAACACGTGGCGCTCGGGGAGTGATTACGGGGTTCAACGTCTTGCTCAAAGACACCTCGACATGCGTTCTGCAGGACCGGGGATCAAACCGGTGACCCTCTGATTGCCAGACGACTGCTCTACCTACTGAGCTATGCTGTATCACCTCTTCAGGGATGAGTACGAATCACCTCAAATTAAGTGACTGACAACACCGGTAGCCTCGAGCCAGTAACGCTTGTCATCTAATAACAGCGAGAGAGATGCCCTTCGAGAGGGGAGTGTGTGGCGATGCTCAGCTGATAGATGAGAGCAGAGCCGCCGGATGAGGGGGTCATGTAAGAGCAGAGTGACAATTTCATCCGACAACTTTCCATGGTATTCTTGCTTTGTCAGCACGCACTTTATAAAGCGAGGTTGCCGAATTTAATCAAATTACCTCCGAGGGCAGCCTCTTTTTTTATTAATTCCTCGGGTGGGGCAGGGCGGGTTAGGGAGCAGGGATCAGCTCCTTCAGGACGAGCATGTTGGTCTTCTCTGAGACGTGCACTGGTGGTGGCCGAGTTAACACGGGATGACAGTCCCGACCGACATAGTGCTTGGCAGTGAGAGGACCAGTCGTCTGTTCGCTTGAGCCTTGTTAGGGAAACGTTGAGGAAAATTATCCGTGGCTCGGAGACGGGGGGGTGTCGGTGTTGCCACCGCTGCCGTGAGAGAGAGAGAAATGGATCAAGTTTGACTGTGGATGTCATTCATTAGAGTCCCAGAAGCTGTCTGGTTACACACTCAGGAGGAAGGTGGGCTCTTATCCAATCAGGTCTCAAAGCGATTCGGGGTAAGGCTGAATTAGTAGCGCCCACTGAACCTTTTTTTTTTTTTTTGGCCATTTAATCATGCAGCTCAAAGGTTAAAACGATTGCTGTAATGTAATCTGGAATCAAAGTTGTCAATGAAGACAGAAAGGAGGCAGTGAATGTCGACGGCACGGGTGGCAAAGTTCATGGGATCAGTATTGAGTTCTGCCATCAACTCCCCCAACCCCCCTCCTCCTCCCTCCCTCTGATTTAACCATTGGGCTCTCAGGTGAACGGTGCGTCTGGCCGGCCTATAGGGCGCGTGGAACAAAGCCGCGGTGACATTTTATCTGATGGCAGCTCCTGTGGGGCTTGAGCCGTGCTGCCGGACTGTCAGGCAGATTTCAGCGCGATGTGGAGGGGGAAGAAAGCCAAACAAACAGGGCCCTGGCAATATCTCCCCTTGCCAGGCTGTGCAGACGAGCGCAGAGAGACGTCCCTGGGGGACGCGGGAGGCCGAGATGAAACGGAAAGCGAAATCTCACCTTTTATTTTTTTATTCTTTTCCCCTTGCTGAAACCTGGTTCTTTAGTGTCGGTAAGGAGGAACGACAATGTGAGAAGTGAATCACTTCAGGTCTGCCTGCACGGAGACCCTTGTTAGGAAAAGGCACTTCAATACCTATTGAAAGGCAGATACATAAAGCCAATATTCCCCTGCTCAGGTATGCCTCTTTGCAGGACGTCAATGCAAGTGACTTTCCTGCAACACAGCTCTCCTTGTCATGGGCAACAACACATGACAGACATGTCCGCCGTACTGTAGAAGCGTCACACTAATCAAATGCACCATTTCAAAAGCGTTTCATCCATTTGTCATTTCCCCTGTTCTCGGGGTGAGAGTAAAGGCATGTTTCATCAACAAAGGAGTACGTGTACCCAAGCACTGTGATGCCGCAGGGAGTAATAAATTCTCCATATGTACAAGCCCTGCGGTTTTCTACCTATGAAATGGGAAGACTTCCCACCGCCAATATCATTAGATCAGAATGTGTTCAATGTCAGACAGCAATATCCGCCAAGCACGTTACCTGCAACCTAATGTTGGGATAAGGGTGCACGAGCACCAAAACAGTCGTGTAGTCTGTCCGACGTCACCGTGAGTAGTCTCCTTCTGAGTGGTCTGCAAGGTTGAGCTCTATTCTACACTACATTACCCTATGATGCATTACTCATTTGCTCTCATGTCTTATACATTCAAAGACAGGGTCCATGGTAGCTCAGGGGTAGAACGTGCACTTCAGGAACTAATGAGCCAGATGCTGGAGGTTCAAGCCCACCGTGAGGAGACAATAAGGTCATCTCACTTTCATCCCCACACCTGCCCAGTGATGGAGTGGTGGCCCGTCCAGAGTGTCGCCCTGCCTCTCATCCACAATGAGTGCTGGGATAGGCTCGAGCATGACTCCATAACCCAACTTCAGCTATGCATTTGACGATGGATGGAAACAAATTTGATTAAAATATGCCTCATCCAATTTTACGTTTTAGATCTGTATTATTATTATTATTATTATTATTATTATTAGTGTAGTTGTCCAATTGGAAGGTTTGTGGTTCAATCCCCATTTCCTTAAGAACTCATGTCAAAGTGTCCTTAAACAAGACACCGAAGCCCTAACTACTCAAGCTCTGCAATAAAATGCCAACCTATCCATGATGTGTCCTGCCTTTCACCCAGTAAGGTCTGGGATGGACTCCAGCATGACTCCATGAGCCGAGCTAAGTTGACGATGGATGGATGGACCATCACAAACCACCAGCCACACTTCATATCATCACAGCGATCACAGAGCCCCTGTTGAGTTCATGAGCGTATTCCTGTAGGGCGGCACAATGGATCATCAATCCACCACAGATCTGTTGAAAGCTTTATAGTGCTAATCTAACTCGTGTACATGTAGAATACCTTTAACCAATGAGGGGGACACTGTGTCACCACCACCCCCCAACCCTCGTCCTCCTCCCCACTGTGATGGCATTAACCTTCTGCTGCTTTGAGAGCCAGATGAAGAGATCCCAGTCCTCACCCGTCAAGTTGGAGTTGAAGCCCCTCGAGGCCCTTCTCGAACCCCATTTCTTCTGAAGTACTACTCTACATACACCCCCACCCCCTGCCCAGGCCGGGGGTAGCCCAGCCTGATGTAGGCTACACGTAGTGTGAGCCTGTCTCATGAACACATGGGTCTGGAAGATGAGAATGATGGAGAGAGAGGTGGCCGACAGGGAGGGACAGCTGGGAAGGACACTGAAGAAGATGGGGGGGGGCTGCACAAGAGGAGTAATGGAAGACATGCAGGAGTCAGTTTAACATGTGGTCCTGAGAGCATGGACTGTGATCTTTTCCAAAGGGCTAAGTCCATCTCAGACAGACACGTGTTGGAAACTGGGCTCAACGGCTTATGGTCAGCAGCATCAAGCCTTTGAAGATGAGGCTTAACACTCCCTCAAAGGAAGACAGACGCTTTCAAATCAGGCTCCCTTCATTAGCAGTGTCAGGCTTTTGAGAACAGGGCTATAAACAACCAGTGAGAAGGTTAGACCGCATCACGCTGTGGCCGACACCACTGATCTTCCACCTTGTTCCATATCAGAAACTAAATGCATGCTATTGCCATTAGCCCAAATGACCAGCCACACCACCGTCATTGCAGCACTTCATCAAATTGATATTGTGTGAAAACATGTGGGTTGTGCCGAGCCCACCGTCTGTGAACACAGGCGGACTCTGTGCCAGATCCCATCCGCTAGCGCGTTGCGTGCGAACGGAGTTGGTGCGTTTGGCTCATGTTGGAAATGATAATGAGTGACTGGATGTTAAGATGGAGAGCAAAAGTGTTGTCATAATTGAGGGAGATTAATTCAAGGAGCTATACTGTATTCCTACGGATCAGCGCCTCTTGTTAGAGGGTATGTTTGGAGCTGGAGTGTTTGGGGG
>OMLC01041863.1:0-13259 GCA_900302585.1 Regalecus glesne
TCATAGCTCCGTGGGTAGGTAGTGTCTGGTGATCAGAAGGTTACAGGTTTGATCCCAGCACCGGCAGAGAAGCATGTCAAAGTGCCCTTGAGCAATACATTTCTCCCCTAACTGCTCTGCTCTTTGATGAACTAACTTTAGATACGCGGTTGATGATGGATGGATGGGGAAAAAAGCAGATCTGTATCAAGCAAGGCATTGACAGAGGGCCTCGATGGTATTAACAGTCTTTGATTTATTTATTAAGGGGCGGCACAGCTCAGTTAGAGAGGCAGGAGTTCTTGTGATTTGGAGATCGGCGGTTCGATTGCCGGCCCCTGCATTAGACGTGTTGAAGTGTCCTCGAGCAAGACACCGAATCCCTAACTGCTCAAGCCCTGTGAAGGAATGAAAACCTGTCCAGGGATTTTCCCCACCTTTTACTCAATAAGCACTGCTATAGATTACAGCATGACACCACGACCTGGCGTTGAATAAGTAGCTGATGATAGATGGATGGATAGATCAACGGATGGATGGATGGACGAATGGGTTTTGAGTTTAGCCAGCAACAAGCACCAAGAGCTCAGCAGGGCGGTGCAGCAGATTGCTCTTTTTGCCTCATGGCAACTAGGTCCTAGGTCAGAATCCCATCCCAGGTCCTTCCTGTGTGGAGCTTTCACTCACCACGAGTCTCCCGGACTCCTGCCAGTGTAACCTACACAGATAAAGAGAAAGAAGAAGACATCTTTCATCAAGAGAAAAGACACGTGAGAGAGGAGAACAGTCTGCATACGTCAATGTCCCACGCTCTGTATTCTATAATCGTCTTGGCAGAACAGTACTCAGTGAGTTCATTGAGACAGAAACACTCGCCGTGCGGCACGGGTTCCGAATTGCTCAATTTAAAGGTAACTAATTGTCGTATTATCAGATTTAAAGGATTCAACAGAATCTGATTGTCTGACGGCAGCAGGCAGGTTATTCCAGAAGAATGGGGCCTGACATTTTTCTTTTTTTACTATGGGCGCACACAGAGGAGCCCTGTATTTTTCAGGAGTATTTTGAGGAGATCAGACAGGTTGGATGGGGCGAGCCAATTTAAGATTTTATAAATTAGGAGGATAACATAATGCTACAGGCATGGACTCAAGTCCATGAATTCTTGGAGGGCATCCACCACTTTTCCTGTTTCCAGTTTGAGTTTGGATTCTGGCTGCAGTATTTTGAACAGTCTAAAGATTTAGTGCTAGCATGTGGCCAAGCTGAAAACAACATTTCAGTCATCGAGACTGGGTGTAACAAATGCATGTATTGGAGATTCTGAGTCAGCCATGGAACATTTTGTGAAATCACAGAGTTTGCGATTCCTGTTGATTCTTGTTCAAATTGGGCGGCTGTGTCTCGCAGGGCCGATGGACCAGCATCTCAGTTTTATCTGAGTTTAAAATCCAGAAATTTAGTGACATCAGAAGGACATCATGTCCAAATTTATGTGAATTACCTGTTTGATCGTCCGGTAATTCAGTTCAAATAACTCAGTCAATGTTTTCACGAGGAGTTATTTCGCACCAACATCTGTGGGATATGAAATGACGGAGAGGTTTGTCTTTACGTGTCACGATTAGCCCCACATTATTGGGGCTGGACACGGAATTAGATGGAGCTTGAGGGACTGAGGTTGGACGCTGTACCTGATGCCCTGTGGTGGGTTCAAACCCGCAACATCCGGCTCATCAGTTTGCCCTGGATTTTAAGACTCTTCTGCTGATGAATTGACAGCAGGTAACATTCAAGGACCGCATATAAAGCAGAACATTGCTTTACCCACTGCACACCAGTTTATCATGGTTTTCACTGCAATATTCTTATTTCATTTTGTTGCAATATTATTCTGGTTTTGATTCATTTTTTTCAACTTTAAGTGCTGAGAGTAGCCCGATTGGACCCGGTACTGCTTCTGCATTGTCCATGTTTCACTGAGCTTCTCCAACGTATGTCCGTTCTCCTAGTTAAACCTCTGAACCAAATCCTTTCAAGCCATTCTCCTCTGGTTACCATGGCAACATATTCCAAAACACCCGATGTCCTCCAAAAAGTCTGCTCCACCTCAGCCATCCACCATGCAGAAATAACGGTTCTCCTCCAGTCATCACCACAGCAACCTTGCTTTATGTTTTTTTTCAACATACTCGAAGCTCTCAGGGAACACCTGCAGCATGATGACCCAGCGGCTACCACTGTTGCCTTGAAGCAAGATGGTCCTGAGTTTGAATCCAAGGCTGTCTCAGGTTCTATCTTTGTGGAGTTTTTATTTTCTCCCTGTATTTATATATCCCTGGCTGCAGTTATCCTTACCATTGTAAACATTACAGTGGCATGACGACTGAAAACAATTACTTCCATAGGCATATTGTTATGACCATGAACTGACATTCTCCCAGTAGGTTGGAGCCACAGTAACCCAGTGGTAGAGTACACACCTCTAAGTCTAGTGGTCACTACACTGGATAAGCTCAATATTTTTAAAAAAAGAGTCAATTTATCACTTGACTTGAAGCTGGGAAGTCTCTCCACAGCATCTGTGTTGACGTGGAGAGGAGTTTGTGAGGTCTTCTTGGAAGCCCCGAAGGCCATGAAAATCTCATTGGTATTTCGGAGGCTTAAGAGCAAGCTGTTTTAAGTACACCATGTTATCAGGTTCCTAACCTCCTCCCTATTAGTGGCTTTGCCGTATCCTGATATGAGCCCAACAGTGTTTGAGTTACGGATGAGAGGGCACTCATGTGAACAGTACAAAAAGGAGAGGGCCAAGAACACAGCCCTGGGGGATGCCAGTGTTCAGGATGATGGTGGTGGATGTGTGCTTACCCAGTCTTACAGTCTGGGGGTAGTTGGTGAGGATGTCCGGTTTCCAACTGCGTATAGCGGGAGTTAGCTTGTTTGGTATGTTGGTGTTAAATGGCGAGAAGCAATCAGCAAAGAGCATCATGACACAGGCGTTAGGTCTCTCCAGGTGGAAAGAGGCTGTGTTTGAAGCCACACCGATGACACCCTTATTTGATCGGTTTGCCCAGTAGGCAAACTGGTGTTGGTCTAGATCAGCAGGGACACTGATTTTGATGTGGTTGTTGTGAGAGGTGAAATGATTATTATCTTTAGGTTGTTGTGTTTCGCTCTGAAGAAACACTGAGTTTTTCAGAGCAAAACATAGCAGAGATGGAGATCCCTGAATAGAGTTCACAACTCTCAGATCTGTTAATGATTCATTTGGTTGATCTTATTCTCTTTCATCTGGATAGTGGTGCTCCAATTTTCAACTCCAAAACTTTAAGGTAGCAAGTCCAACTCAAGACCGGTTGAGCCAAAACTTCTACGAAGACTTACAACAGAAAAGTCCAAGCTAAATACCATGACGATGCTTGAGGGACATGAATTAGTAATGAAAAATGGAACAAATTAGATTAGATTGCAATTGATTGACCTCCCCAGGAGAATATCAATACCAATTTCCAAACTAAAGTCTCGTATTCAACCGGCCCTGAAAAATTACCCCACTTCTGTTTTGTCTGAGACCAAGTCAAGTCCGAGTCCAAGTCCTGGCACCGGTACTTGGCGCATCAACTCCTCACACTGCACTGAGGGAAGGATTCATTTCTGTACACTCTGCTCTGTCCGTCAGCGGTTCTGACAATTCACTCGAATGTTAGCATAACAAGGCTGTTTCACCAGCATGGATATGAGAAGCACTGATTCCCAATGCTTTAATAAGCATTTCAGCAATGATGCAATGATGCTACTGCATTTATCTGTCTCCTCCAGTAACACAGGCAGAGATGGTGGTAAGGGAGGAGAGAAGAAGAGAGGGGATATTAGGAATAGTGAACTACAGATGTGAGGTTAGTGAGAAGAGAGGCATTTGGATGAGAAGTTAAGCTGTCTGGTTTCGGTCATTGACTTCCTCACTTACAGGGACCATAGGAGGGCTTTCCACCGTTCCACTGTTATTTGTCCAACCCATTACCACAGATTACAAATTTGCCTCAGTGGGCTTTACACCAACACAACATCCTGACTCTCGGATCAGGAACAACTCCCTTGAAAACTCTTTGACGGGGAGAAAAATAGGAAGTAACCTCAGGGAGAGCCACAGAGGAGGATCTCTCTCCCAAGACAGACAGCCGTGCAATGGATGGTGTGTACACAGAATAAGACACAATTTATATAGCACACAACATGATCAGGATAATAGAATTTTAACAGAATTACAAAAGATATATTAATAATAATCGTTATTATCATTAGATTGTTTTTTATTAATAATGGTGATAATACTAACAATAATAATGATCAAAAATAACAATAATGATTAATAATGACAATAATAATAATACCAATAGTAATAATAATAATAATAATAATAATAATAATAATAATAATAATACTGGTCTGTACGACTTGAGCAAGTTCATTGGTTCTTATGTTAAAGCCAATGTTTGAGTTTTCATTAACTTTAAAGCGATACAAAGTCAAGTCCTTAATAGATCTTCATTATAGCTCCATTAAAGTAATAACTTTCATGTTGAGAAAGCAGAATGTGGTACATAGCACCACCCGCTGATGCTGACATGGAAGCCGTAACTCGGTGTGGGATTCGTCCCGTCAAGACTTCAGTGTATGCGTATGCGGGCAGCGTGGTCTCCATTCATAAAGTCCATCTCGTTCAGCTGAAGTCGAGCCTCTGGACATCCATCGGACGAGCGGAGTCTGCCGGTCGTATGAATCTATAACCGCCCTCATACAAATGAAAGGGAAACGTGCTGTTTCTCATGCATTTCCACGCAGCCTAAACAACATCGATTAATGCAGTCAGCTCAATGGAACACAACACAAGCCGTCTGCGGTGGAGGGGCCGCAGGTTGCAGCCATCAGGCATTATTCACAGTGTCTGACAGCCGAGCTAGACCATGAGCACAGGAGCATAATAGATTGTCTAAACTGTGGCCTCTTCAGAGACGGTCGGAAAACAGGTTGTTGGGAGGAGACAATGACAGTGTCCTTGTCTTGGAGATTGTCGTGCAAAAGCATGAAAGCTCTTCTTCTGTGTGTGTTTGTGTGTGTGTGTGTGTGTGTGTGTGTGTGTGTGTGTGTGTGTGTGTGTGTGTGCACGTACATGCATTTTCGGCATCCATCACCCCTCAAACACGCAGGTTTTCTCCCAGCATAGAAAAGAGATCCATGTGAGCCCTGTTTGTGTATGTGTGCCCCCTGCTTGGCGGCTGAGTGACATATGCACACCTCCCCCCCCTCTCCCCCTCAGGTAAGGGGCCCGAGACGCTGTACGCGGGGCAGAAGCTGAACGATAATGAGTGGCACACGGTGAAGGTGGTGCGCAGAGGCAAGAACCTGCAGCTGTCTGTGGACAATGTCACGGTGGAAGGTAAGTGGGTCCACGGGTCTCGGATTCGTGCAGAGAAGTCGTGGTTTTACACTGACGGGGGAGGGGGAGGGGGCTGGGTACGATGACTTTGTTGCTCAAAAGTCACCTCGTGCTGCACAGCACGTCCCGAACTCCACCCTAGGCAGTCGGCTAGCTTAATTTAGAAATCGTGTTTTGCGAGCCTGATTTGATTGATTATGTTGACTATTCAAAGCCGACTTGTGACTCATGCTGACCTCTGAACGTACACACGTTCGTCCTTCTAATGACATGCGGGCAGAACGGAGATTTGAAGAGAAATCCCAACTCGGGCCCTTATCCAAGCCTGTGGATGCGAATTTGAATCTGAGCGGCTCACATGTCAACAGGAGGGATACGGTGCCCACCGCCCACGAAGATATCACCGATAAAAGGATGAAAGGTCAACAGAAGAGGTGACATCATGAGATTCCACCCTTATTCAGGCCTCGGGCAAATGGATGGGAGGGCGCAGGATGAGTGAAAGGTGTGAGGGAGAGATGTGATAGGTGAGCGAAGAAGAGAGTGGGCGTGCAGAGGCCCGAGGCGAAGAATGACCTCGTGAAGTAGCGAGCCAAGACGAGGCAGCCCTGAATGGTTGACAAACCGGATTATGGAAAAGAAACAAAAAGAAAAAAAAAACAACCTCTGATCGCCGTGCCTTGAAAAGGACTGGGTTGAGCTTTGACAGGGAGGACATAATCAGTATCCGACCAAGCGTATTACTGCACAGTTTATAGTAAACACTAGAGTAAACTAGGCAATTTGGAGCCAATTCAAGGAACTGCTCTCAAACATGTATTTTCTGCTCCCACTCTTTTCCCCCTCTGGAAGGTTTGCATGAATGTGATCAGTAGACGATGTATAGAGCTTATCTTAACATTCTGTCATCAGTGAACGTCGTGCACATTGCAGGTACGCGACGCCGCTAAATTTGCATCGTTTCCGACATTCAGTCCGTTTCGACTGATGCGTTGTAGTCCCGTCTGAATTAGTTATCGTGAACCGTAGGACCCGAGGACGGCTTCAATCATATTAGCTGGAATATGATGTTAAATCTGCCTCAGGCCATATCCAACCAAAAGAGGTTTCTCCACGGCGTTTTAAAAATCTTTCCATTTTGCATCATCCCGATAATCTCAACACACAACCAACCCATCATACTTGTACCCAATTAGAGATATTTGGAATGAATAATTTATTTTGGGGATTTATATATCCTCTGTATTTTTCTGCATCCCTCACTTCTCAGGCCAAATGACCGGCGCCCACACACGTCTTGAGTTCCACAACATAGAGACGGGTATCATGACCGAGCGCCGCTTCATCTCCGTGGTGCCCTCCAACTTCATCGGCCACCTCCAGGGCCTGACCTTCAACGGGGTGCCCTACCTGGACCAGTGTAAAAACGGAGACATCTCCTACTGCGAGCTGAACGCCCGTTTTGGCATGCGCCACATCATCGCAGACCCGGTGACCTTTCGAACGAAAGGCAGCTACCTGGCGCTGGCCACGCTGCAGGCCTACGCCTCCATGCACCTCTTCTTTCAATTTAAGACCACCACGCCCGACGGCCTGATGCTGTTCAACTCCGGAGACGGGAGTGATTTTATCGTCGTGGAGCTGGTCAAGGGGTAAGATGAAACGCTGAGATTGTTACTGCTAGTTGTGGCCCGTTCCGGGACTAGACTTGAAATATCCCAGGGATGAATATAAGTGATGGAAAAGTTAGTGTGCCTGGTTATTAAAAAAAATGCATTCGACAGTAAAATTCGCGAAGCTTCCATTGAAATCAAACTTTACTAAGCAGAGGCCACCGATCAACATCCCCAAAGCCATTCCAGTTCGTAGGGTCTGATTTGGGGAGGATTTTTACCAACTAAAATTATTTTTCAAAAAATTTGGGGGTGGGGGGCTTCAATGTCAAAATGGGTTCTTTAGAGTTGTGGTGTTGTAGACAAATCAAACACAAACTCTCTCTTCTTATTCAAGCTTTATTAAAAGTCGTTGGAGTTAATGACAGCATAGAAAAAGCTACAAAAATCAGTCATTTTCTTACTGGTGCACCAGAGAAACTCTCCTGTGGAACTTCAATGTGACTAGTGTATGTAAGGCTTTTCTGGTGTTCATTCGTCTTGTGATCCAAAAAACGGTGGTTCGATCCCCGTCCCCTGCGTAAAGCACGTCAGAGTGTCCGGAGTGCCCCAACTGCTCGAGCCCTGCAATAGAATGGCGGCCTGTCTTCGGTGGTACCCCCAACGAGCAGTGGGAGAGGCTCCTGCATGACTGCACAGCCTGACTCTGGATAAGGGGTTGATGATGGACGGACGTCTGACATGAATTATGTTCCCTGGGCCCCATAGGCATATAGATGCTCCCTAGAGAAAAAACTCTGGGATCCTACTGGACCCTTAAGTAGATGCTGGTGTGCATGTGCTTGAGCTCATCAGAGAGAGGAGAGAACGTGTGCGGGCGGCCAAGGCAGAGAATTATTGTGTTGTGAAAGATAAGTCCTTTATTCATCGTGTATCCTTCTCTCTATGCTTATGGTGGCCAAACCTCTTCAAAAGGAGATATTGTATCCATCCATCCATCCATCCGTCGTCAACAGTTTATCTGAGTCAGGTCGTGGGGGAATTAGAGCCTATCTCCGTCCTCATTGGGCGAAAGGTGGGGAAATTGGAAAAGTCGCCAGTCCATCACAGTGCAGATCCATTACGCGAACGGCGCCCTACTCAAGAACACATCGACACGCTTCTCTCCGGGTGCGGGGATCGAACCTGCAACCTTCTGATCACCCCTGTGGAGTTTGCACGTTTTCCCCTTGTCTTCACGGGTTTCTTCCGGCTGCTCCGGTTTCCTCCCATCATCAAATAAAGACTTTCAGGGACCGCGGATGCTAATTAGCTTCGGGCTATAATCCGGTTCAGCATATTGAATGGTGGCATTAATGTAAAAAGCTGCACGTGGTCCCTTTAGAAAAGATGATTGGATGGTTTGCTTAGTTGGAAATGGCCAGATATTTACCCTATGGAAGAAATCCTTTTCATGTAGCTGTCTGTGTGTGTTAGCGAGAGAGGTAGTGAGAAAAAGAAAACGTGTCTTTTGCATATAACATCCATCTCCTGACTCTGATTCATTGTTGAATTAATTACATTTGGTGTACATGAACAATAAGAAATTATAATGAAACCTTTTCATTACCTACGCGCTCAAACAATCGAAGATGTGATTCAATGCTGTTATGATTCGTCGTCGGGGCGATATTTGCATCTTGTAATTGGAAAATCGGCAGTTGGAACCCCGCCCCCTGCAGAAACCACCTCAAGGTGTCCTTGAGCTGCAGACCGGACCTGTAACTGCTGAAGCCCTGCGATGGGATGCAGCCTGTCCAACGGTCCCCGCCTTTCAACCAATGAGTGCTGGGATAGGCTCCACAACCCGACTTCAGATTGGTGGATGGATGGAAGGATGGAAGGGTGGATGGATGGCTGGATGGTTTGTGGTCGGCTGAAACCATGAATCACTTCAATGGAAATGCTGCATAAAGGTTGCAATTAGACGGAGAGTTGAGGGACGGCTGACACGATTGGTTTAAAGAAAGCTTCAGATCTAAGTTTTACTCTCCATTTCCAGCACATGTTAAAATAATCAAAATTAGGCTTTTATTCTGACCCGTCAGTGAATTTGAAATAGTTTAAACTAAACACAAAAAAACGACCACTGTGGTTAATCTGAAATAAAGTGAAAAATGACAAACGACGTCTCAGAGAAGATACGCTGGCTCTTGAAAAGCAGCTATGGAAATCGCTTATTGCTGACGATGTCAGAAGACAAAAGCCTGAGCCTCCGCTGCCGTACAGAGATGAAAGAGTCATCTAAAGGAGGCAGAATAAACACATATCCTGGATAAATCACAGCCACAATAGCCAGAAACCATAAAACACTGGGGAGGGGGGGCACTCTTCCTTTGTGTGGACAAAGGAAGAGTGTCACGATGTCTCCTTGTCGGCAAACGGGCTCTAGCACAAAAGCAGGATCTATATTTACATGTCAAGCAGAGAGCTACGCAAAGAACAAACCCACAGCTGTGGCATCACGTAATGTCTGGGGAGTTGAGGAGATACTTTGTTTTCCCAAAACGCGTCAGGAGGCCGCAGAGGAGGAGAGAGAGATAGAGACGTAAACAGAGGGAGCAGGTGAATAAGGAGGAGAACAGTGAGAGAGAGAGAGAGAGAGAGAGAGAGAGAGAGAGATGTAGTAGTAGCTCAGTGATTATCTCACTCTCCTCAGCCACTGACGAGCCGGAGGCCGCGGGTTCAAATTCGCGTTCAAATTCGACCTTCCTGGGTGTCAGGAAGGTCATCCGGCCTGAATCCCCCCCCAAGCTCCATCTAAGTCTACGTCCACCCACACGGTGTGTGTGTGTGTGTGGGGGGGTTAATCCTGACACATGAGAACAGCTCTCCTCCAATAGAAGGGAGAGGGAGAGGTAGTACATGAGAGGGATTGCCAGGAAAGAGGTGCGTCTTCATCTTCAATTGCCTCAGCTTGATGGGAGGCTGTGTGCTGTGTAGATTGCATCCTATTATCAGTGTCACATATCATCATCGGGAGCAGAGCTTTGATTGGAAAATATGACTTCTGAAATCAAAGCCCCCCCATCGCCACCGAAAGCCCCCCTAGCAGCTTGCAGAGATTGAATGATTGACAGTGACTTTTCGTAAAAGCAGAGCCCGGCTCTCCGAAGACCTTTTGAAGAACCCCTTCAAGCTCCCAAGGACACCTGTTAAAAAAGAAAAAAAGAAAAAGATTTGTAATTAAGATCACACACACATGCTCCTGTATATATACACGTTACCTCAGATAGATCCGCTGCAGTCGTCATGCCGACCTTCTCTCTCCCGCAGGTACGTCCACTACGTCTTCGACCTTGGCAACGGGCCGTCGCTGATGAAGGGCAACTCGGACAAGCCACTCAATGACAACCAATGGCACAATGTGGTGGTGTCCCGGGACGCCAACAATGTACATACCCTCAAGATCGATTCGCGCACCGTTACACAGCACTCCAATGGAGCCCGCAACCTGGACCTCAAAGGTAAGAGGACATACTTAACATCCCTGCTCCCTGTCGGGGGTGGGGGTACAAACAGTGTGAATTCCAACTCCGATCAAAACGAAGATTAAGTTTGTCATCCCAGTTGATTCTGGGACTCTCTCGGACTTTTGGGAACTTGTGTTTGAGGTGGGATATTCCTTTCCCATTCAGAAATGAGCGTTTTTTGGGGGGGTTTTTTGTTATCCAGAAATATCTAAACAATTGTTGCTGAAGCCAAAGACTGCTGTGGTTTCCCCTTTTCATCGTTGTTCCCCATGCTATATTTTGCTGGTTGAAATCATGTGAATCGCTGAGACAATCAAGAGATTCAGACAAATCTTTCCTTCATCCGTGTGCATGTCTGTGTTCGATGTATTCACATGTGTGTGAATTCTACTTGTTCAGTCTTCTGGTGCTGGGGATATTAAGTTCAGAGCTCAGGGCTTGGCTGAGTTGGTGAAAAGCTAAACCGGGGCTCTGAGTGTGAATCTGCTTGACAAAGAAGATCGGATGGAAGTTGTTAAATGGTCCTGGGTTCAAATGGCGTCCCGGGTTCGTTCCGTGTGGTGTTTGCGTGTTCTCCGTGTGTGTGTGTGTGGGTGGCTCCTCCCACCATCATGTTGACATGCATGGCAACACTAGAGGAAGGAGAACTTGAGTTTGACCACAGATGCTGGCTACAGCTGCTCACTGCTCCTATGCAATAGGATGAGTTAAATGCAGAGAACGTGTTTCATCGTAGAAGCGAGACTAGGGTTGCCTTGAAAAGCGCAACAAGAACAAGTCCATTTACCTTTGTAGGCGTGATGACTAATGAATATAGAGCATAAGTCATTAACGTAATTAGAGCGGTATAGCTCAGTGGGTCGATCCTCGATCCTGCAGAAAGCACGTCGAGATGTCCTTGAGCAAGACACTGAACCCCTAACTGTTGCCCGGGCACCAAAAAGGTGGCTGCTCACTAATCCTATACAACAGGATGGGCTAAATGGAGAGAACCAAATTCTACCATCGTGGGGCATTAAACCAACAAATGAAAAATGAACTAAGGCTACTTTAACATTACATGAAAGAAGGGGGTAGGGTGCATTAAAAAAAAACCCACTCCAAACCCATGTATCCTAATTTGTTAAAAATTGGCGTTGGGAGTTAAGCCGATGTTCAGTGTCATGCAGTTGGGTGTTCGAATCCCGGGTGCACCGTTTCCAACCACAGCCAGAGGTCCATAGTTAGTGGGTCATAATTGGCTAAGCCTCACATGGGTATAAGGGTTAGGTTGGATAAAGTATTCTGGGTTCACTAGTGTCCCCCTCTGGGTGGTCCAGGCCTCTTGGTTAAGTGAAGGGAAAGTACTCTGCTTCATTCTCCTCTGATGGCCAAGCACTGTGCTTTCCCCACCAGACCATGATGTGTGGACTAGTGAGGGCTAGTGGTCATGTGACTTGGAGGAGACACATGCTACCACTTCCTCCTTCCTGTTGATGTTCTAGAGGGGATCAATGAGACTGACCCAGTAGTAGGACACTCAGGGAGTTCAGGTGGGGAAAAAGGGATTAAAAAATACGCAAATAGTCTTGTTCTTATATAAAGCATTTCTGGTAGCAACCACACAAAGGACTTTACAAAGAATGGCTCAGACTTACCAAGCTACATGACCGGATATGATCTCACAGCGCCTGATTGAGAGGCGTGCGCTCTACCCGCTGAGCCACCGCAATGCAACAAAAGTCACATTGCGTACATTTGACTCTAAACCTTGACTCCCACTGAGGACGATCCTTTCATGGAGACACTTTTAGCTCTCGCAGTAAAATCCCGAGTGGATGAATCCTGTTGAAATAATGGGCCATGCTTAAAAGCCACTTCAGCGTGAATGGGTATCCCTGTTGCGAAGTCTAGATGCAACTCGGGAAATTGCAGGCCCCAGACTTTAGAAGTCAAGTTCTCCAACGTGTAATTTCGATGTTTGAGAGAGACTTGCCACTGAGTAAGCTGTGACAGCATGGAGATAAAAGAGAGAAGAAAGTGAACAAAAAACAGAAAGAATTGCATAAAGAAGTGGGACCCTCCCCCATGAATGAGTCAAAAGAAAGATGTTGGTGATGGATGAGATGGGGGAGAGGGCCGTGGTGCATGCATCGATGGTGCCGATTGCACCAACGTGGGTCTCTGTCATGAGGGAATCTCTCAAACACAGTGTGCACTGTGCTGTTAGGGGCTCAGGGCCTTGTTCTATAGGATTCGCCAGAGGCTAGGGAGAAGTCTTGAGGGACTCTGGAGGATGTGAGGAGTCAATCTTATTCTATCTATTTACTCGTATTTCGGGGGAGGGGGAGGGGGCTCTGTCCTCTGGGGGCCTGCATGGTGCAACTAAAAAGCACCATGTTGAAAGGAGGGGACATAAATGAATGGCCCCTTGTCACCATCTTTAGTGTGGATTCTAGGGAAAGATAGAAGAAGAAGAAGAATCATCATCATCATCAAATTTAAGTACTTTAGTTTCCCACATGACCAAGGCCAGTGGAATTTATTCTCCGGATTTAACCCATCCTATTGAATGGGAGCAGTGAGCAGCTGCAGCGCCCATGGACTGACTCCAGTTCTTCCTCCTAATGCCTTGCTCAGGGCAACAGGCAGGAGTATTAACACCAAAATGCACGTCTTTTTGATGATGGGAGGATACCGGAGCACCCGGCGGAAACCCACACAGACACGGGGGGG
>OMLC01041864.1:0-21708 GCA_900302585.1 Regalecus glesne
TCAGACAATAAGAATTGACTGCGTGTCATATTCTGTTCATTTGACACCTACACTGCAATGACTGCTCTCCAATATGCTCTGGCGAGAGCACAACAGCATCACCTTGATAGCAGACGTGAGGGAGTCTGAAGTACAGGGAGAGAGTGTTGCATTGTGGACACGCACTGTTTTTGTATGTCGCGCTACAGTTTGTACCTCGTCACCGAAACTCACACACACAATAGCCTGCTGGAGTCAGCCTGCAGTTTCCCTGCAGAGAGACCAGAAATGCAGATTGTGATCATTATAAATCATCATCTGCAATCGAATAGCTCGAGCTGTGTTTGATATTCTCTATGAGTCATTTCCATCCAAACATCTACAGATTGACAGATGGATACTTCAGTGTCTTACTTACAAAGAGATATGTGTTGTTTCCAACAAGAATGTAGATGATCACATTGTTGTATTTCAAGACTGCAGACAGACCTTGAAAGTGGAGCAACATTCATTGAGCTCTCTTCAATACAGGGCCCTCTGAAAGAGTGGGGAGGAAAAATAAAATGTCATTTCTTTGTGTTTTCTTGTAAAACACAGGATTTCCTTTCCAAAAGCTTTATACATTTTTTGGAAGTGCCCCCTCATTTTTTCGAATAACTCCAAAGGTGTACCTCCTGAAGCCAAACACCTAGTTCACAAAGTTGTTCTTACCTGCTGCTGGACATTAGCAACTGTAGTCATTGTCTGCAGCCAACATGTATTTATTTCCACTGACACCACTACCTTTTGGGATGGAGAAGGTAGCTTGTTTCACGCGACATACATTGTTAAAGCTAATGCCACTTGCTAGTTTACGAGATCCTCATCCGTCGTTTATGAATTACAGGTCCATTTTACATGCTGCGACTAGTCACCATGTTGTGGGGGTGGACACGGACTTAGATAGAGGCTGGGGGATTAAGGCTGGAGGTCCTTCCTGACACCCTGCGGCGGGATCATGGATAATTATAAAGAAAAAAAACATAAGAACCAAAAGAAGATCAAGAATGAGATCGTATCTATAAGCGGCCTAGATGGGTTTCCTCAGGAGGGTGTCTGACGTCTCACTCGTGGATCGAGGGAGAAGTCAAGTCATCATGAGGGAGGTTTAGGGACCCCTGATAGAACCGATGCCTCCATGACTTGACTTCAGATAAGCGGTTGACAATGGATGACTGGATGTGAGTGATTTCAGTGGTATTGGCTTTCAATGAAGTAATATCACTGATATAAACTAGAAGGTTTAGAAATGCTAGGTTAAGCTAATACTGCCCTTCCTGTTTGTGTAAGCTAGCATCATCGCTGAAAACATCCCATTAATGAATGTATGGACGGCAATTGTACACCGTGTTACGTTGCTGCAGGTTGTGATGTCAGGTTTTCTCCACCTGTGAGAAACACCAAGGTTTACCAGTGGTGGGAGAAATGAGCCAATGACTCATGCTGGAACAACAGTATTTTTGAGGGTTGTAGGTTTGACCCCCGGCCCTGCAGAAAGCATGTGAAGGTGTCCTCGAGCAAGACACTGAACCCCTAACTGCTCCCCAAGTCCCGCATGGTGGCTCCCACTGAACCTTTACATCAGGATGGATTAAATGCAGAGAATTGCAAATCCCCCCTTGTCGGACTGATAAGAGAAAAATATGATTATTGTTATTACTTTTGCTGAGTGTTGCTCTCTATTTAGATAAGGCATAGCTCAGGAGGTAATAGAATCGTCCGGTTCGTGATTCAATCCCCTGCTGAAAGCATGTCGAAGTCTCCTTAAGCAAGACACTGAACCTGTAGCTGCTCCCTGGATGCTGCAGATGTTCACTGCTCTTCTATAGTGGGATTGGTTAAATGCTGAGAATTAATTTCGTTGCAATTTCGTACAATGACAAATCAATGAAACTTCTTCTCAAGCTGTCTGGAAATGTAATCTGTGGATATAATGCTGATCAAGCATGTGGGCTCTCCATTGGCCCATTAAATGTATTGCATAAATCAGAAAGATGGACAAGTAAGATTGATTACTAACTCATACCAGGTGTACTGAAATCTCAGAAACTCTAATAGTTTGAAAGCTTGATTTGTTTACATATGCTGACTCTAATCTACTGATTCAATACAAAAAAGGAAAAAACTGAACCGCCAGATGCTAGTGTTATGATCTCCCCCTCCTCCAAAAAGAAAAAAAAGTTTCCTTCCTCATGTCAATGTAAGACTTCTGTGTGGTACTTTACTATCACAGCCTCCCCTCATTTTAAGTACCACATGAAATAAAATCAGATAAAATAGCTCACCAGAGGCAATTAAGATACATATCAACCGGACCATTGTCAAATATTTGACTCGGGCCTCTCATAATTATTTGATCTGCTTTCTATTGAGTCACTACACAACAAGAGGACATTGATGCCACTGTGTGACCTGCCATTCGGCCAACAATACCCTTTGTGACAGGATTATGTCCTGTCATGCCACCTTTTGATTCTTTTATTGAGCTCAACTATTCTTGCAGCACCCCAGGTGTTTTAGTAGGTAGAGAAGATGAGCAATGTTGTCTCATCTCCAGCAATGGCATCAATGCCTTTCCCCTTAATCCTTCAGGCAGTCAATTTGCAACCAGTCAAGTGTGAAGCTCTATAATGATGGGTTATTGACCCGTTTGCTGTTTTGCAATAAGGACAGAGGCAAACTTGAAGGATAGTTCCTGCTTTTTCGTGTTATATTCAGATCATTCTTTGAGAGTAGGGTGACAACTGATGAGACCGACTCGCACACACACACGGACCAATATTTTAGCTCCATCACTCACACACACACACACACCCACACATAAACAGGGGTGGCAGAGCTCAGGGGGTAGTGTGGTCATCTAGTAATCAGAAGATTGGTGGTTTGATCCCCGGTCCTTGCTGAAAGCGTGTCGAAGTGTCCCTGAGCAAGACACTGAACCACTAAGGGCTCAACCCTTAAAATGGAGTGACAACCTGTCCAAGGTGTTTCCCCATCTTTTGCCAAATGAGCACTGGGATAGGCTCCAGCATGGTTCCATGACCTGGCTTCGGATAAGTGGTTGTTGATGAGTGGATAGATATGAATATATAGTTTCTCTGATAGTCGTCATATAGACATCAGCAACATTTCAAGTGCTTTCTTTAGTGCTTGGCAACTTGGGTGAAAATGCTGTCTAATTACACGTTTTAATAGAATTACAATACTGATCATGATTTCTACAGAAGTGCAATTCGTCTTGTTTAATGGTAATTTTGTTTTGCCCTTGGTGAAAGAGGAATAATTGAGGCTAATGTCTCCTTTAAAAAAAGTTGTTCTGTCTAAATGACAGATTATTTCATTTCCAAAATACCAAAAGCTCTAAATCAACAGTTTGTTCAGCAAAGTTTAAGAGGTGTCATGTGATCGTCAACCACTTTTCCCAAGTTGGGTTGTGGATCTGCTGGTGTCTATTCCAACGCTCACTGGTTGGAAGGTAGAGAAACACCCTAGATAGATCGCCAGTCCATACTAGGGCAGATGTGGGGGATTAAGGCTGGATACCCTTCCTGACACCACGTGGTGGGTTCAAACTCACAGCCTCTGACTCATTGTTTCCTGAAGTGTGCATTCTACCCCTGAGTCATGTAGCCCCTACGGCTTCAGAGATGTGAAAATGAAAACAAATACCATCCAAATGAACAACTCGATACTGTTCCATGTGAGTCCCCCTCAGATGAAGCATGTCCTTCTTCCTCCAGCTGTACTCGGGGCGGCTCAGTGGGTAGAATGGTCAACTGATGATCAGAAAGTTGCAGGTTTGATCCCCGGGCCTGCAGAAAGTATATCAAGGTATCCTTGAGCAAGACACTGAACTCTTAACTGCTCTCCGGGTGCCACGTGTTCACTGTTCCTATACAAAAGGATGGGTCAAATGCAGGGAATCGCAAATTTCCCCTAGTGGGACTGATGAGGGGAGAAAAATAGAAGATTTTATTATTGTTATTTATAAACAACTTGAAAAAAATGATACCAATGTGGCAGCTTGGTCAGTAGATGTATTGAATTGGAGAACCCTGCGGCATATATATTTCTGAAAAGTATCGAGCTAGCCCAAAAAAATACCAACTCTCTCATCTTTGGGAGAATACTGGCTTTGAAACCATTATGCTCACATGGGTCATTCTCACTAAGAATACCACACTCCAAGCTAGAGACAGAGCAACTGATCCACTCTGCAGTGATAAAAACAAAACAAAAACTGGAATATAGTCAGTCATATAGTAAAGAATAAGAAGCAACGAGATGGCTGACTCAATATTTCTGCCAGTATTTATATATATTTGCCTGGACTCTTCCAGATTTCACTAGATATTGGCTTATTTCCCTGTTAATAATGTTGCTTTTTTACTTCTATGCCCCACTGAATATAGTTCATCATTGCATTCGCTAGCACCTGTAAACATACAGGTTATTTTGTCTTTCATTGTCTCTCCGTGTCTGCACCACAGCTGCACTTTTCTTGCTCACATAATGTCATTCGCAGCCCTGCAGATTAGTATGCAAATTAGATGATGGCATCATCCAGCAAGTTCTAATGACTTCCCAGGCAGGTACTTCTGCTTACAGGAGAGTTTGCATTACTACTTGGACTTCTTTAGTAAAAAATAATGACCTCATAAAGCTTTTCTCAAAAACATGGCTATTAGTACCTATGGAGAGCTCTTGCACTACCCTAGCAGGTGAGCAAGTGGATAGCTCTGTGTGAAAAGCCAGTGCTGTGAGAGATGCTCAGGAATTGTTTCTACAGAATGAAGATGCACATGTATTCTTCCTAGTTTCTCTTGTTGTGTTATCGTGATAATGCATGTAAAACGGTGTTCTGTTTCTGCACTATTTATTAGTTAATTTTCGTTGACTTTGTTTTAGATTCTCCTCTCAACTTCACCAAACTAGATGGAGCTGTCTCTTGCTCTCTGGCACCATTCCTACCTCATTCTTATTAGTAGGTGGAAAAAAACAACTGATGCTGATTACTTCAACAAAGTTGAATAGAGATGGACTACTTTGGAAAGAGGTGGAGCAATCCCAGTGCCAAGCTCTAAAAAGAAATGCATTGGGACGAGAGCACTCAAAGCACAACCTCTCCATGGGAAAAAAAGAGAAATGTCAGAAGCTTTTTTTCCGATAACAATACTTCAAATCCATGGAAAGCAAATTTCCTAATTGCCTACTTTTTTAGAAGAAGAAGAAGAAGAAGAAGCTTTCTTTGTCCTTGTACATACATATACCAGCAGCACTAGCAGATCCAGGACCCAGCTTTGGATAAGCAGCTGACGAGGACATGAAATGATTAACATGCAACAAATTTTGTTCTGTGTATTTGACCCATCCTATTGTATAGGATGGGAGCAGCGGCAGCACCCATGGCACAGTTAGGGGTCTAGTGTCTTGCTCAAGGACTCCTCAACACACTTTCTGCAAGGAATTGGACTCAAATCACCAGTCTTCCAATTATTCGACAACCGCCCTGCCTCCTGAGCTATAGACTCAATAATAGTAGTTCTTTGTATCTATACCATCAAATAGTTTTGATGTTGTGTATGAGTGAGAACAAATCATAATCCATTTCCAAGGTGGTATATTTTTCCAAGGCCAAGTAATGGTCACCGGGCCCTCTATCTCTCTGAAATTTATTTTTCTCTCTTTTCCTCTCGCCATATATCCCCCATGTCTCTCAACCCTATGAGACGGTCATGGTTATCTATCTCGACATGTGGTGGGGGAAGCCTCAGGGAAACACTGGACAGGGATTCCTCTCTATGGTACCTGGCAGGTCACTCCATTCCCTTGCTGTCACTGCAGGCGGAATATAAGGAAGTCATAAAGGAACCCTGTCATGTCACTGTCACAAACGCGCTATGGAACCGATACGTCCGCCTCCACCGATGGACGTGAAAAACCTTTTGTGCATATTTGGGTGTGTGTTGTGTGTGTGTGTGTGTAAAATAAGTAAGGAGAAGTGTTGTGTCAAGCCAAGAGATAAGAGAAGTAGTGTGTGTGTGTGTGTGTGTGTGTGTTTATGAAGTGCGTTTTCTCATAGTGAACCTTTCATCTCTTACTGATCAAACCAGCTCACATCAACTCCCATCACTAATAGCTTTGGCAGAACAGTAAAGGCCAAGGCCTTTTTCAGTCCGTGAAAAGATCTTTTTTTTCTACTTCACTTTTCAAGAACAATAAGAATGATAGTGAATGAGCCTCACCTATCCTTGTGAAATGACGCCATTAATTTTGATTGAAGACCACAGCCTGCATCACTGACACTCAAATAAACTGGTGGATTGGTCAGTTATTGTTTTGACCTCCTGATATTATGGAGGGGCTAAACCAAGTCACACTGAGCTGTGCAGCAAACCAGTAGTAACTTACTGGGCCTTGAGGAGTTATGAATAAAACATAGCACGTGGTGGTGGGGAGCATACTCAAAGGTGTAATGGGGCAGGCGGTCCATGGCTCACTTTGCCATATGGTGTGTCTTGATTTATAATTCATTATTTGTCTTCCATCAAAATTCAGCTGGGAGAATTTTTTTGATTTACAGTTAAATATAATAATGAGACGCTATTGTGTGGAAAGTGAACAAAGGTACAAAGCCTCAGGGCTTGTTCTCCTGTCAGATAATGATTTTACAGTGATTAAGGTTGAAGAATGCAATAAAATGTTCATCCTTCAGTAAGGCAAAACAGAAAATGTCACAAAATAATCAAGCTTTCTTATGAGGGTGTGCTAGCTCAGTGGCAGAGCATGCACTTTGGGAGCTGACGAGCCAGATGCAGCGGGTTCGAATCCCCCATTGTGTATCAGGAAGGGCATCAAACCTTAATCCCACAAGCTCCAGCTAAGTCTGTGTCCACTCCCACAACGTGGGGACTAGTTTTGACATATGAAAATGGATCTACTTTGATGAGAGGGATAGCAGCACTATGAGCACACAGGTAGACATAAAGCACAGGGACGCTCACAACACAGTCGCAGATCAAGAAATGCTGCAAAATGACAGAACATTGTGGAAGATGCACAAAGCATGCCTCTGAATAAGAAAACAAAAGGAAATCCAATTTTTCCCCCAAAGTCTATTTTTTTCCTCTTTTTGTTTTCATAGCTGTCTTATTTTTCATTTTATTTCTTTAGCCTATCTTTACTAAGGAATTTCATGTAGTTAACTTGAGTGATGAAAGCAAGAGTCTAATGCAGTGTTTCTTAGTTTTATTTGATGTTTTATTCTGTGTTGCTTGTCACTTCGTCATGTCTTTTCTCCATCCCATACAAACCCACATGCCTGCATACACAACGTGGTGCATACTTTTGCATGCAAAGGTGGTCCCTGAAATTTCCTGCAATTCTGTGTTTGCATCTGAAATCCACTTTTGATGTCTCTGTTTTTGATTCCGTCTTGGTTTCTTGCATTGGGGAAATCACCAAGCTGTAGATTAGATCTTCAAAGATCTCATTACTCTTCATCCAATTCCAAATCAAACCTTTCTGCTACCTATTTCACAAACTTTTTTGTAATTTTAGGGTTTTTTTTTTCACCCCTGAAGACCAAATGCTTAGGTTAATGACACGCCAATAAACCTCTGCATCACCTTCACCTGCCTTGGCTTGTGTGCACTTTGTCGCGATGACATTTGCAGCTCCTGGAATTTTCATTTAGTGCAGGTGACTCTTCACTGCATGGTTGCGTTTGGCCCCAGCAACGATTCATTGCAGCTGCAACCCCAATGACTCCCTGACATACAAAGAGTTCCTCATCTGAGAAACCGCCTCTGTTGCTATGCACCTTGCATCCCTAATTATATCACCTTGCCTAACCCATCACCATCCTGGAGGTTGTCTAATAAGCACGTACAAGGAAACCGTTTCATGTGAATGGGTTCCCGCACTGAGTTTAGAGGACAGGGGAACCGTTGGACTGATATCTATCAGTGACAGGACGCATTACTTGATTGAGAGACAGTGGCAATGGTATTGGGATATGACCAGAGGGGATAGACACTTATCAAAGCCCCTGTAAACCAAGACTCCTGGTCTTTGGATCTTCTGTGAATCTGCAACCTACTCAGATCCACATCCCTCATGTAGATATTGTCCATAGAACTCTTCAAAGACACACACACACACACACACACACACACACACACAATCCTGCAGGTTTTTTTTCATGTATGTGTGTTAGGATGCAGAAACCTTTAGCAGTATTCAATTAAGGTGGAAGTATCGTGACAGACAGGGACGATGAGAGAAGTCTGGTTGTTTCATGGCGGAGTCTGTACGTTGTCATCAAGGGACACTTTTATTCAGGTCTCCTCTGAGCTGATTCCATTGACAATTGCTCATTGGTTTCTGAGGAGGTTTAGCTGCGGGGTGCGCGACTTCACCTTCAGCTGACTTTGTATTGGGATTGATTGCACCAAGATCACTCATGACTACATATCTTTATTCTAATTGAACATCCTCTGACCTCAGTCACCCCACTGGAAATGCCAGAGGCCAACAAAGCACCGAGAAGAAAAGGGAACTGTGCTCTGGTTGTGAGAGAAGGACATGTATTTAGCGTGCTGGTAAGGTGGAGAAAGGATTAAGAGTAGGAGCTTCTTCTTCCTCCATTACTGGAAGCACTAAAGATAGATGTTATATCCAAGATGACATTGAGCTTCGACAGCCGAAGCCAGTTTGGCTGTCAAACACGTATTGCACTCTCTTGTTTCTCCTCTAAAGTTTGGAATGAAAGGCCCAGTGCTGGGTATCAGATGCAGTACCCAGAGGTAGTGAGGCGCTGAGGTTTATGCATTATTACTGCGGGAGACAGTGAGAAGAGCTTGTTATCTCTGCAACATGTGTGACCTCCCCCAGGAAATTCACCCTCTAATGACTACTGATGTCGTGTGCATCACGGTATTGAAATAAATCCTTGATAGTTCACCACATGTATTTCAAATTTGTGTACCGACGACATCAGTCTTTTTCTTCCCTCTTTCCCCTTCATTTAATGCATAATTGGATGAGCTCCTGTATTTTTAATTCATGTCCTGGTAATGAGTAGTTTAGCTGGATCCTAGTTTCCTCTGTAAATGGCATCTGCTGAGACGGGTGGGGGGGTGGACACATCATTCCCGTATGTTTCAGGGGTGTCAGTTGTATTTCCCAATCATACCTCTGCACCATACGTGCATGCTGAAAATATGTCAAAGGTCGTTGTAGCTTGTTCTAATCTCACTTTAATTTCTCTGCCCTTGAACAACCACGTCATTAGTTCTTGTCAAGCATGGAGACGATCGTAGCGGTTATGATTCTGCTACGGTCACGGCTACCACCACACTACTGTTGCAGAAAACAGTGAGAGGCCCATTCGCCTCTCACTGTTTTCTGCATTAAATGCTTGGCCACAGTAATGAAATTAGAATTTGTTTGTATATTGAAAGGAAAACAAGTGTCAAGTAGAAGACATGTTGTGGGCAAAAACAGGGAAAAGTAGGGACTAGAATTGTCTTTTCAACATGAAGATCCAGGGACTACAGTGGTAGAACCTGTGTTTTAGGATCTGACGAGCCAGAGGCTGCAGGTTCAGACACCCGGTGGGGCTTCAGGAAGGGCATCCAGCTGGAATTCCTCATGCCTGTCCTATGATCCAACAGTGTCCTGTCTGGGGTGTTTCTTGACCTTCTGTCCAATGAGTGCTGGGATACGCTCCAGCCGATCCAATACCTGGCTTCAGATAAACAGTTGATGATGGTTGAATGAACCGTGAAGATCCATGGTTTCACACCTTTGAGATTTTGACAGACATTTTTCTTTTTTACGATCCAATTTATTCAACACCCGCGATGAGAAAATCTTGGCTTTTACAAAGCAGAGGTCATGAGGACATGACCCACACACCCATAAAACCTTGTCTACCTTCAAGTCACCGAGTCATTTGAGTGAATGGATTTTGATGGACTCATTAATAGTGTTAGATATTTTAGTGCATCGTCAGCAATGTAGAAACATTTGGAAAAGGTTGCGAATGCCATTTCCATGTGTCATGTCGACTTCCAATGCATTATTAAAATCATGAATTCCCTTCTTTGTAATTGAGCCTTCTCACAGTTTTGATTATGAGAAAAAGTGGTGAACATAAGACTTTAGTAGACAAAGAATAAACTTGGTTCAGCAAGAGAATATGGCGACTTGATGAGCTGGATGAATGAGGAGTGAAAGGCATATGTTCCAGAATAATTAAACCAGACCTTGGACATTTCCCATTCAAAGAGGGGAAATTAAATTAAAGGATGCAAATCAAAGGCTCAAAATGAGATTCAAACAAAGGTTGAATGATGTGCTACAGAGAAAGAATAGACACAGTTATTGGTGAGTGGAATTTCCCCTGTCGACTGCTCTGTTAAATAAGTGTGTTGATGGCAGAAATATGAGAGATTTGTTTTTATACGTCATGATTCGTCCCCACGTTTTGGGGATGGACATGGACTTAGATGGAGCTTGGGGACTTAAAGGTGAGATTCCCTTCCTGATGCTTTGTGGCGGATTCGAACCTGCAGCCTCTGACTTGTCAGATCTCAAAGTGTACTCTCTACCATTGAGCTTTTAGAGCTTTTCCTGTACCATAGCAATGCACTGTCATGGGCACTGGTCTTCTCCCTCAACTAGTTTGCATTTGTATCAGAGTTAAGCAGCTTGTGCTTTGAGATTTGGATTCACCCCATCTGCTGAGGGTTTAGGCTCCTCCGCCCCTTCCTGCATGTTGGGCTAACATCAGAGGACCATGTGTCAGAATGGAAGTGGCTAAGAGCTGGACTGTGTCGGCCTCCCTTTGCCTCTGGGTGTATATCCGAGGACAGATTGCTAGCAGGATACCCTTGGATTGTTCTCTGTCAGCCTGCCTGTCAACCCAGCTGTGTTGGCCTCAGTGTCCGTCAACCCCCTCATCGCTCACTCTCAAGTCTATGTATGTCAGACTTATGGCGAAGCAGGGCATGCTTCAAAGAGAAATCAAAGCGTTTATTTGGCAAATAAATATGTTAGGAGCACTCTTCTTCTCAGCAAGGGGAATTACACGGCATGGTATTTACAGTGAATCTTTGGCCCTCCGGCTCAGGATGCGAGCAGACTAATTATTCTCCAAATATTCAGAGGAGGCCATGCACTTGACAAAGTCCATGGTGGCTTGTAGCACATTTCCTTGACAACACGAGTGGGGTACACATATTTGTTTACTGAGAGGCAGAATGTTCCTGGTTATTGATGTTGCTCTGGGTAACTTATACCAAAGGAATGTTAAGAGTCTTGTTGTGTGGAGGAATGACTTGTTTCTCACACAGGAAAATCCTTTTAATATGTGCATGGCGGAAGAAGTAGTGGGTGCACGCCTTAAAATCAAATCTGCTGGTTAATGAACAGTGTGATAGCCTTATCCCAAATACAAGCTAAAACAGTGGAGACGAGCCCACATGGTGAAGGGTTGACAGTAACAACTTGTGAAATAATTAATTCAGTTGTGTCACAGTGGGCCAGTAGTGCATAAGACTAGAGGTCCTCAAGTCCTGTGAGCTCACACTTTCTGCCTCGAGCTGTTGTGGAGGGGTGGCTTTGGTACAAGCCAGTATTATCCAGCTGCAAGGACCCAATTTTATGCAAAATTTGAATCTTTTGAAATAAGCCTACTGTGGGACTTGTGCATATTTTGCCATACACTAATTGATGTTTTTCTCTCATTTACGTGTCCTCAAGTGGTAATCAACCATTTTATTTTATTTTATTTTACATTTTTGAGTTGAAACCATGTTGGAATGTGGGAAAAATTGGTATGACCCATTGTCTTGATAAGTAGAACAAAAGGGGCAGCATGGATCAAGAGGCAGGGCGGTCTTGGAGTAATCGTAGAATGGTGGTTCATGTATAGATGTCCTTCAGCAAGACGCTGAACCCCAATTGCTCCCTGAGCACCACACAGGGGCTATTCTCACTGCTCTTATACAATAGGATGGTTAAATGCAGAGAACCTATTCCACCAGCCTTGGTCGTGTGGCAAATGCAACAATTAAAAAAAGGCCTAAAATAAAGATGAGGCACATCACAGGGCTGCTTTGAGGGAGAAGATCTATGCATGTTCTAACATCCTGGGAAAATGCTCACTATGATCAATCCCCTCCATACTGGTGAATTAATAAGGGGTATCAAAGACAAATCAAATGAATAAATAATAAATAATCACATAGTTTCACCAAGTGAAACAGTATGATTTAGTTGAAACATGGTGGATCTAGCATGTTTGACTCCTCAAACATGAGTCTAGTGGAGAAGCGACCCGCTGGTATGAGCGAAACTAAACTCCCAGCAGACCTGTGAGAGTCTTGAGTGTGGAGTCATACTACAACACTGCCACCTTAAGACCAGCCCACTCCACCATCACTGACCTTCTCACCTGCTCCTTTTTCAGACAGGATACAATGATTTGTTACTTACTTTTGAAAGCACATTCCAGTTTTTTCTTTCAAGCTGGGTCACAGAGACTATGGCAGCTCAGTGAGAGTACATGTGGTAGAGTCCATGCTTTGGGAACTGACAAACCAGAGGCAGTGGGTTTGAACCCGTTGCAGGGCATCAGGAAGGCCCTCTGGCCTTAATTCCCCAAGCTCTGAAGTGTCTTTGAGCAGGACATGGCACCCTAACTGCCCATGCCCTGTGATGGAATGGTGACCTGTCCTGGTTGTTTCTCCGGTGAGTGCTGGGATAGATTATAGCACAACTCCACAAACTGACTTCAGATAAGCGGTTCACGATGGATGTATGTATGTTGATGAATGGACAAGTTTAATGGTCATTTTCAGTCTTCCTGTGAGACTGTTGTAAAGCATTGTCTAGCAGTGGTCATTTGTCCAAAATATCAACAATGATGCTGGTGGGTAAAATCCTACTGGACATGTACAATGGCCAAAACAAAGTCCAGGTTATGGGGGAAAAAAAGGGAAATCATCCTTTAGAAACTGAAACCCAGTCTTCGTCTTTGCTCTTCAATATACTATAGAATCCTTCTCAAAATGCTGTCCTACTTATCTCTGAGGAAAGACGTCCCAGCAGGTAGCTCCTTCAGAGGACACAGGTGACATGCACTGAGAGCCACACAGATGCCCCAGGGGCAGCCATGACTTTCTCCTATCTTAAGACACTCAGACCTAATTCTTCTTCTGCTTAACGAGCCACTTGATCATCCTGCCAACTTGTGCCGCCAGATCAATTTCAGTGGAAGCAGGAGAAAGCAAGGGTAACATGTTTTCCTGCAAGAAATATTGGAAGCTACTTATTTACAAAGCACAGGCGAATAAGGGCATCACTGTCCTATCAGCCCCCGTGTCATGCGACAGACGGTTGTATGAAATGAGAGGTTGTTGGTGGTCTGATTGTAGAGGGGCTTCTCTGTAGCTGAAAATTGTTTTGGATTGTGTGGAGCCACTCTGGTTGTCTCTGCAGATAATGTGATACGTCCACTGTTGTTGGCAGTCGGAAATTGTAGCTTGTCTGCCACTCGTGACTCTTAATGATACTTTGGATAAACACCCACAAACTTATGTCATCATCAACTTTCATCATCAACCACTTGTCTGAAATAGGGTCATGGATCTGCTGGTGCCCATCCCAGTGCTCACTGGGTAGAAGGCAGAGAAATATCCTCGACAGGTCACCAGTCCATCCCAAGGCAGGTGTGGTGGATCAAGGCCGGATGCCAACCCGTAAACTCACAAGCACCCACACATTTAATAATCCTAAACCCAGCCAATAAGATGTGAACGTAAAGTTACACTCTCTATCTTAAGTGTTCATCTCTTCTCTTCTCTGTGCTTAAAGCCCTTATTTGACAAAACACAGCTATATGACTTGTGTTTCAAGGTGTAGCTCTTTGCACATTGCTGTGCTTTGCAGCAATGTCATGACTGCATACACAATTAGTGTGTCACTGCGGAGGCTTTGAATTCTCCAATATATGCAAGATAGAGATATTTCCAATGCCATTCTGGGTCTATCAAAGGCCTGTGACATGAATGCACAGCCTTGACATGTTGTAAGGCCATCAGCAGAGCTCTGCATACCAGCATTTACCTCCTGCTCAACTAAACCAAGGTCAGCATCTCATTTGAAACCCCTGCAAATGTTCAGAAAACAGGAATCCAGTGGGAGGTCAGTGGGGAGACCAACGTTCATTGTGTGAACTTTGAGCATGCTGATCCGTTTTAAAGTTTATTTGTTCTCTCTGATTTGCAGGGATCAAAAGATGGTCTCTTGAGGTGGCCTTGTTGGCAAATACTTCCAAAAGATTTTTTAATCAAGATTGATTGGGATTGGGCCTACGCCTGCCACTTTGCTCCACACTCTGAGGCTGACATGATGCATATGGGCAAGGACCTGTTTGCCATTTAACTCGCATGCTTGTTAGTTTGTGTCCAGTCAATTGCTGTTTCAATTACTATGAAGGGGGCGGATGAAAATATGGTGTCGCGCTTGTTTGAGCTTTTTCTTTTCAATTTGAAAAGGAGCTGAAAGGCAAATGTTGTATTGCATCTACTGAAGGATGTGAAGCATGTTTGGATTAAATCTTTATAAGAGCCTTTTTTGACATCTAGTACTATATATTTATCATTCATTTGAAGAAGCATTCTATGAGAACCAGCCGTAGCCCTGGGTTAGAGCCTGCACTTTGGTAACTGACTACCCAGATGCAGCTGGTTCAAACCCATCATGTGGCATCAGGAAGGGCATCCAGTCTTAATCCCCCAAGCTCCATCTAAGTCTGTGTCCACCCCAACAATATGGGGACCAATCGTGACATAGAGAGCAGACCTCTCGGTGTCATTTCAGGGAGCCTTGGTAGCTCAGTGGTCGAGTGTATCCTTTGGTAACTGATAAGCCAGACATTGCAGGTTCGAACCCATTGCAGGAAATCAGGGAAGGCATCTGGCCTTGATTCCCCGGACGTGCTTTCTAAGTCACGTCCACCCTGACAACGAGACATAATGGTGACATGTAAGAATAGCTTTCACTCTCTGAGAATGAGCTGGCCTAAATAATTCTGATCCCGGAGGTTAATACAGCCTATACACGACATTGCATCGCCATTGTTTGGGAATTTCGCTGGCACACCCGAGGCTAAGTGTAAGGACTGTTGTTGATTGTGGGGTACAGGTTTGATTTGCATATATTTGATGTTTCAATCCTTGAAACAGGTTAGATTGTTACAGTTAGAATTGAAACTGTTTTTTTTATTAACTTGAAGCTTGCTCTCCACTTTGCATCTAGCTATTCAGCATCCCTCCAAACAATTTAATTTGAAATCTTATCTACTGTGATGTTTTCAATCTTTTATCGGTTTAGGTTTCTTTTTCCCCTTTGCAGCCTTTAGAAAAAGCAGCAACAGTACCTTGATGCTTCTGTATAATGGGTCTCTTATATAGAACTGCAGTCGTAGGTGAATGGATTCTCAGTAAACCTCATTAGCCTGACCTTATTTCCAAGATAAAGGATCCTCACTACCTTTAGCACTTTCCCCACAATGCTTGAGACATGTCATTTATTTTTGCAGCAGTATGACAGTTGAGACATGGTAATAATGAATTATCTGACTGGTGACATTTATTTTTCTTTCTTTTTAAAATGTAAGTCCCAGAGTGGCATGATTGTGATTTATGAAACGTGATTACCACATTCTCACACTGTATTCTCATTGTCGGTACTCTGCACAAACCTTAACGTAACCACTTAACTTAACTGCTATAGTCACCAATATTTATGCACAACATTAGTTTGTGCCTCTGTTATCACCATTTACATTAAAAAGGAGTGTCGGTTCCCCTCGAGACATTTCTCTCCCGAGTTTGAAGTACTCTGAGTACTCTGCCTGCCAATGTGATACATGGTGTGTTGCTGATGGAGCCAAGTGACCTTTTGATTTACAAGGAGAATATTTCTGAAGACTGAGTGAGTATATCTTAAGTCTGGGACTCTGTTAAGGCACCTCATTGATAACTCATAGGCTTCCCCTCTGACTCTTTTTTTTGGTCCTGAATACTCATCTCTCAACAAGGATTTAATATAGTTGCTGTGAGACTCCCAAGCCTTCCAGAAATCAACTACCAAAGTTTCAGGTTTACATCTCAATGTGGAACCCCCCCACTTCCCCACTTCCCCAACCATGCAATGATGCTGGTGTACCCCATTTGTGTGAGAGTATTCTGTGACTGTCTCGTGTATTGATGTAACCTGGTGATTATCAGTGGGAGGATTTAGCAGGAAATAAATAGATACCACTTGGCACATCTATGTGTCGGCTCCGTGTTTAAGGTAATGGTGCTCAGATGAGAAGGGAAGATCCATGGCTGAGGTTGTGTAGTTGAAGCAGTTATTTTAAAATCAATGGAAATCATTGCTAGCCGTATTATCACATTGGTAATTTACTGCTTGCCTTAGTTCAAGCGGATATTTGGGTATCCTCCACCATGTGACAGTACTTAAGACGTGTATTTTTGTCATTGATTTTATGGCTTTTTCTGAGAATAAGTGCAATCCTTGAATTCTGCTCTTGACTTTTTTTGATGTTTAAGGTTGCTCTCCAATTTCCTCTCCAGTTTGTGCCCAAAGGAATGTTTCCTAAAAGACATTTTCTATTTTTTCAAAAGGATGCCTGGTCTGAAAATGATGTAATGTGAGGAGCTGGGGTGTAAAAAAGCCTTCACAGAAACACACCTTTCATAATAAGAGATTGCAGCAGATAAGAAACTGAAATAATAAAGGTTAGTCATAATGATGATGAAAAAGAGAGTGGAATGCTCTTAAGAAGTTTTATACAAGAGGAAGGCTATCAGAGGCTAGACTGACTTTGATATTTAATCTTGTTGGTAATTCGGCGTCTACATTTTATGTTGGTAGAATTTAAACCATGAAAACTTACATTTTGGTTTGCACATTATATCCACCCATCTGTACATACATACACGTATCATCGACTGCTTATCTGAACTCTGGTCATGGGGCCATGCTGGAGTCTATCCCAGCACTCATTTAGTCATAGTCAAGGAAACGCCCTGGACAGGTTGCCATTACATTGCAGGGCTTGAGCAGTGAGTATTTTCAAGCAGCATAGCTTCTTAGAAATGATTTTTTATCTTGGATTCGTATCGTTTTTTAAGCAAACATTTGTGTAAAACAGTGAACCAATTATGTTGAGAATATTCATAATCAAGGATTTTGGACTTCAGCATTATAGTAGTCTCTTTTCACATTCACTTCTTTGGGTTCTTCAACCAGAGTCATCAAATGGAATTGCTCATGTGCTGTCTCTGTGCACAACCACATTTGCAGAACACCGGGAACATGTACATGTACGATTGAATTATTGAACCGGCTCCTGTGTTGGCACAATTATCATTATTGATTGATAGATTTTTTTTTACACGTAGAGATAGTAACACAAGGTATGTAGGTAGGAATGCAAAACAGGTAGAAATAAAAGTGAACATATTTTGCCAACTCTGTAACAACAAAAATGATGTCTAGTCCATGTTCAGAAAAGGTGTAAGGATGAAGTACAGAACTTTTTCTGGTCTCATCCTTTTTTATGTGTCATCTTTCCATGCAAGACAGTGTTTGGAATATCCTGATATTTACTCTAAACATAGACCTTACATTTCAAATGTATTGCGTGAGAATGTGATCCCCAATGCAAGACCATAATTGCCATGGGGGACCGAGGGACGTGTCGTAACTGAGGTGAACTTGTAATGGTGATAATGGGCTGTATGAATATAATTGACTTGACTCACCCCTCCCCAATAAACAAAAGAGGGAACTTGACCCCTCTAAAATGTGTCAAGGTCATGAAACCGTCAGTTTGTCTAGATGCATGCTCGATGATCCAGGTATGGGAATCACAAAAAGAGGTCAATCGCTTCAACTGGGTGAGAAGTTTATTCAGAAACGTTCCGTCACTCAAACAGGTGACATCTTCAGTCTGATCGGAATACAGACATGGATATAAGCACCTGAAAGGACTTTCCTTAGGTGGATGGTTGGCATCTCTCTTTTGGATAAGATGAGAATTTCAGTTATCTGTGAGGGACTCAGAGTAGAGCTGCTGCCCCTTTGTGTAGAAGCAAGCTAGTTGAGGTGGTTCAGGCATCTAGTAAGGATGGCACCTGGTCACCTCCCCAGCGAAGTGTTCCAGCCATATCTAGCTGGGAGGAGGCCATGGGGTAGACTGAGAATCAGGTGTTTGTTATCTGGCTTCTAGTGTTGCTCCAGTATCCTCTGTACCTTGACCCTATGCACTTGTTGTACGTCGCTCTGGATGAGAGTGTCTGCTAAATACCTGTAATGTATTTTATCTCCATGCTGGCCTGAGATCGCCTCAGGATCACCCAGTCAAAGCTGGTTGATGTGGACAGGAAGAGGGAAGTTGGGGGTACCTGGCTGGAACTGCTTCCTATGTGACTTTGGATAAGCGGTTGATGATGGATGGATGGATGTTAAGATTCTAATCTATAGAAGATATAGATTCTAATGAAGCTAAAATACATCATTCAAAAAGAGGCTTCCATTATTTAGATGATGACCATTGTTGGAAGTATTTTATTCTAATGGATTTCATCCTCTAGAATTGCGGACAAGATTCTCACCATATAAATATTAACTGTGCTTGAACAAATTAATGTGATATATTATGATGATCTTTTCCATAAATAATGCACTCAAAGATGTTCTTGGTAGAATTGCTTTGCAAAAAATGAAAAGTTACAAATCTTACTTCAAGGGCTTCATTTATTTTTAATAGAAGTGCTTTTTTTCAGCAGAGTATTAAGGTTATAGACATCGCTCACATTGCTGTGTTAAAATTTGATGATGGGGCCGAGGGATATAAACAGCAACGTAAGATACTTTAGCTAACAGCTCTGTGTTTTCTACCAAGGGTGAACTGCTTAGATGATTGATCAGCACAGCATTGTTCCTCTTAAATGGATTCAAATCCTTATATTTTCTCATAACCTGTGAGAATACTATATGATGTTTTTTTATGATCTGCTTTTTCCCAGGCTGTGTGGAGATCACATAGCATCTTGTTCAAATCATTTATGGTAACTGTTATTTTTACTCTATAATTTCCTTTCGTTTTTGCTCTTTGGAAGCACTGCTGGTGGGTAAATTGGAACTCTGGATTTTCAAACTCCAGCGGTCCTGTTTTTGAATTTAATTTTAAGTTTATGGGAGCCATTAATTTTGCCTGACATCGGTCCAAACTATGGTGCGGAGGCTTGGCTTGGTCTTTCTCCTCTTGTGTGTAATATATTTTCAGTAGAAATACATCCGCACAACGGTCATTTGACCATCGGTGAACACAATGGGATAATTGTCCTAAGTTTGCCATTTGAAGTAGGATTCATATTGACAAGTCATTTTCAGTTAAGCAGCTTATATTAGATTCTGCTCAATTTGATCTGAAAGCGTTCAGATGGCGAAATCAAAAAAAGTTTGGTTTATATCCTCAGACATACTCTGACAGAGTAAGATGTTTGATTTAGTGGGGTTTTTTTGCATCATGATTCCCAAGGTTGTGTAAAAACTAGAGACATTGAATTATGGAACTGGCAGTGCAACTGTTTGACCCTAACCTGTTTTTTGATTACAGACTGAGAGAGAGAGAGAGAGAGACCAGCGGTTGTACTTCCTTGTATTTAGATTCCATCTCCCTTGGCCTGCTCAAAAAAACAACAACTATGAAACTGACATAGGATATTTGGCCCGGTGTTGAATTAACTTGTTGTGGACATTCAGTACACCAGAGGTTAAGGACCGCTCAGCTCATATTTTAACCCAACTGAAAAAAAATGGGAGATCCTTGAATCATAGCCACAGTAGACCTCTACCATGTTCTCTCGCTTGCCCTTTAGAGGCCTGGGAAATGAGAAGGTGAGCAGATTGAGGAAAAGTACGTGTGTGCGCATGTAAGTGCTAGTGTGTGTGTGTGTGTATGAGACGGTGAGGAGATTGAGGAAGAGAATGTGTGTGTGTGTGGTGGAGGGGGCGGGCCAGCAGGTAAATCAAAAGAGGCTGTGTGTGGTTTTCCTAAACCAAACAAGTTGTTCCAAGCTGTGTGTAATTCACCCCATAGATGATGGGTTTTACAGCCTTTCCGTGTGTATTCTATCCACTGGGGATCTGTAAATCTGTCAAGGAGAGAGTCAATTCCATTCCCCCTGCTGTAATCTCATTTGCCTCTGGTGCCAATGGTGCATCAAATGTCGTCGACTGCTTCTGTGGTAGGTTGCAGTGCATTGGCCTGCTTGCTCACTGCCGCAATGCCGAGTTGAGCAAGGAAGTAAATCCCAGCTGTCCCACATGAGGTGCTCCATCAACCACAAAAATCCATTATCCTAGAATGTTTTAAGGGGCTAATGGAATCCTTATCTTTATTTTGCACTGGAAGGATTTAATTATATGCTGTAGTAAAAGTTCCCTAGGTTTATCAACCTACAGGCATATCTGGTTTTTTTCCCCTCAAGCTGAAGGCAACTGTTTGTAAGCAGGTCCCAGGGCTGATGTCGGTGGCTTACAGTATCGGTGGCCAATCATTCTGCTCAATCTGCATACTGTTCCCTGCATGTGTCATTTCACTAAAACCTGTGAAGTTCCTTCCCAATAAGATAAGAAAAGCATCTCGGTCACAACCCAATCTACCCATCACTAGTGGTGGTGGCCTGGCACGTCCCATGCAATTTCCTTGCTGTGCATTTGCAAGCCCAACACACAAAAAAACATAAATAAATCCAAACACCAACAACAATATAACTTAACATATAGCCTACTTACTGTACCAGGACTAGAGATATGCTGCCTGCATTCCCTTTGTTTTCTTTTCAGCACAGTAGATTCACAACAAATGCTTTGGTCGTCCCTCAGTTTTAATCATGCGGGGGCGGATAATCAGGGCGAGGGATTTCCATGACATGCGATCCTCACAGGCAGAGAAAAAGAGATACAACTGAAACAGAATAATTATCGATGGCACATTTTGTTTGGGGAGCGATAATGGTGAAATATGTTTGGTCTGGAAATTGTCTCAGAGCATATCTTTTAATGACAAGTCTTTTTTAAGTCGATGCTGCAAATTTGATAGCTGGGGCTCATTAAAAAGCCTTGAGGGTTTTGGCGATTAGGGAGCAAATTTAGCTGGAGCTGCTGTGTTTCCTAGCAGAACGTTCCTGTTACGTGATTCCAAAATCCTCTTCGCAGCAAGAGTAAACTGAAGCAAGCAAGTAGTGATAGCTAATTTCACTGAAGGGTTTTTAACTCGAAAAAAGAATGAACGATAAGACAAGGTATGTCAAGGATTGTATGAAGTCCGTCCATCCATCCATCCATCCATCCATCCATTCATCCATCCATCCATTCATCCATCCATCCATCCATTCATCCATCCATCCATCCATGCATTCATCCATCCATTCATCCATCCATCCATCCATTCATCCATTCATCCATCCATCCATCCATGCTGTCTTTCATATTTGATGCTGCTGATGGTAAAGTTGGATGTATTTGATTGACAACATCAGATGTATAGATGTATGCTATGTGCTGCTTAAGTGGCACGTTGGCCTAGTGGTTAGC
>OMLC01041871.1:5325-29595 GCA_900302585.1 Regalecus glesne
CCCTCCCACCCCAACTCAGCTGGCAGTTACACAAACATAATGTCATTATACACAACATCATAAGAGATACCATGGCAATAATACATCAAAAACAAAGATAAAACCAAACCAAACCAAGTACTACAAAGCAAAAGTAGATAAAAACAACAACAACAACAAATAAAATAAAGACCAGTTAGAGAGTGCAGGGATTAAGTGGATTTAAAGTGCCTATCGGTGCCTGCAAAGGTTTTGGCTGGAAGTCAAGGACAGAGATGGTAAGGCAACCACACTGGTTCAATCAGGTTTTCAAGGTTGTGAAAATATTCTAGAAATGATCCCCAAACCTCACAGAATTTTTCTCTGATTCATGCAATGAATAGTGTATTTTCTCCAGTGTTAGGCTGGATATTAGGGTCCCTTAACCACTGCAAATGAATAGGTAAAATCTTCCCTTTCTAATGAAGCAACACTGTGTGTCAGGCCAGAAGGGAGGGAAAAGCCAAAGCATTTTGTTTGGCCCTAGAAAGTGGCTCCTCTCCAGTAATAGCAAATAGAACTATAAGTGGGTCAGGCTCTACTGTGTAAATTAATAACTGAGTGTTGTTAGAATAATACAGGTTACACTTTTTTTCAGTGGCATAGGTGACCTCATGTTGAAGGTAAATTTTTTTTGCCTCACCGGTAGAATAAGGCTGCCAAACAGGATGTGCTGACAGGGTGGGTGGAAATAAACAAAATGAAGAAATTACACCATACATTTATGATACGTCACCAAAAGTCTGGTCACCGTCGACGTCACAACCCAAGTACGGCCGCATCAGCGTCACGACCTAGGTCTGACCGCCGTCAGCGTCACGACCCAGGTCCAACCATCATCAGCATCACGACTCAGGTCTGACTGCCGCCAGCATCATCAGAGTGTAGACTGACTGCCATCTGTTACCGGCAAGGGCTAGACACATTCTGATCCAGAATTCTGCTTATTGCTCCCGGAAAAGATTCACTAAACCATTTGAACTAAACTCTGTCGTGGGCTTGGTCTTATTCATATTTGATTTTTAAACATTCAATTGAACTGTGCAAATAAATAAGATTATCACCACACCCAGTTCCAAACCCACATGCTGCTGTAGCCTCACTAGATACATCGCATCAATGGTTTACCTGTATCGATTTGTCAAATGCATTCTTCTGCCCTGTCTTGATGCATGCTCAATAATCCCGGTATGGAAATCACAAAAAGAGGTGAATCAGTTCAACTGGATCAGAAGTTTATTTAGAAATGTTTCGTCACTCACCAGGTGACTTCTTCAGTCTGAGCTGAATACAAACATCCCCCCCCTTATAAACAGTACCTTGATACCACACAATAATAGGCTGGGTTCATATGAACCCAGCCTATTGTTGTGATATTTTATCCAAAACTATGCTGGCAGAACAGATTCATTTTGCAGGTTAATAAAATCTCATGAGTTCCAGAACCTGAAGGCTCCTCTAGAATGGACTGTGGACGCAGAGTCAGACTTCACAGCCCTAAAACAAGATTTGTCACAAGCTGCAGCTCTCACTCCCACAGATTACACTCAACCGTTTTTCTTGGATGTTTCCGAGAGAGCATCCTCTGCATACGGAGTGCTCCATCAGAAACAAAGGGGGATGAGAAAGGCATTAATAAACTGTAATATGATTTTTGACAGACAGGAAAAAAGAGCTTCCTCACGTGCGAGATATGCAGCTGCTGTAGCAAAACTGGTGGAAAAGGTTGCACACTTTGTTATGCATAACCCTCTAAAGATTTTGACATCACATGCCACTTGTGACATTGTCAGCATTTACTGTAAAATCAAGCAGGTAAAACAAGTTTTTGAAAATATTATCTCAGCCACATTTCACCTTTGTACACAAAGGCGTTAACATGGCAGATCAGATATTGGAAGGAGAACCCCATTGTTGCATAGCAGTCACAAGAATCATGCTAAACCAGGACAGATCTAAGTGAAGAGCCACTGACAGACGCAGAGGAAAATCTGTATATGGATAGTTGTTATTTCAGACATCCTGAAAAGGGGTTACAAGCAGAGTTTGTAGTAGTCAGGTCAGAACAACAAGGAACCACACAGACAGTAGTCACAGAACGAATGACAGGAAGTGACTCTGGCCCGCGGGCCAAATTTGGCCCGCAGTGTAATTATATTTGGCCCGCGAGGCAATGCAAAATGACTACTAGAGCTGCCCTGCTGGTATTTTACAGCGCATTCACCACTAATACTACAAATCCAATAATGGTCTGCTGTTGTTTTGGCGCATCAGTCAGGATAGGACCCAGAAACTATCACCGTACTACCCCTTCCCGGAAATGGGGAAAAGAAAGGCAGAAGACAGGAGCTTTCTGGACAGGTAGGAGGCAGAATATCTGTTAACATATGTAAAAGACAGACCTGTTTGTCTTATTTTTGGAGTCAACGTGGCTATAACTAAGGAGTACAACACTAGACGACACTATAAAACAAAACACCATGACAAGTGCAAGGACCTGAACATGACTCAAAGGAGCCAGAAAATAGATGAGAGGAAAAGTTTGGTTTCACAACGGAATATGTTCAAAAAAGCCACATCACAAAATGAGGCTGCTGTAAAGGCTAGTTATTTTGTGGGAGAAGAGATTACAAAATCAGCCCGGTCCTTTAATGAAGGAGAGTTGGTGAAAAAGTGCATGATGAACGTTTTTGACGTCGTGTGCCCAGAGAAAACGCAAGTATTTACAAATGTGAGCCTGAGCAGAAACACAATAGCTGATCGCACATGTGATCTTGACACCACTATTTATGACCAGCTGATGGAAAAGGGAAAATATTTCATTGCATTCTAAGAGCAGGGCTCGAGCAGCGATGGATCTGATACTCCTCAGCTGTCAGTCTTCATCCGTGGATTGGACTCAAATCTGTGTGTTATGGAGGAGCTATTGGGATTAGAATCAATGCATGGCCCAACCACAGGAAAGGCAATCTTTAAGGAGGTTTCCTAATGTGCAACTGAAACAAAGCTGCCGTTAGCTTAACTCATACCAGACCAATGACAGATGGTGCACCAGCGATTTGAGGTAAAAATAGTGGACTAGTGTGCACAGTTCAGGAGAAGATGCGGGAAGAGAACTGTGCAGGTGAGCTAATGGGTTATCACTGCTTCACTGAATCACTGTGTGGCAAAGCCCCAAAGATGGAACAAGTTATGACCACAGTAACACAAGTAGTTAACTTTATAAGAGCCAAAGGTCTGAATCACCGCCAGATTAAGACTTTTCTTGAGGAGTGTGGTTCGGAACACACAGACATGCCGTATCACTCATGGGTGAGATGGTTAATCCCAGGAAAAGTACTGAACAGATGAGTCGAGCTGCATGAGGAAATATGTCAGTTTCTGGAAAGCAAAGGGAAGGACACAGCAGAGCTCCAGGATGAAAAGTTTCTGTGTGAGCTGGCCTTTCTATGTAACATCTCGAGCCATCTCGATGCACTGAACCTGCAGCTTCAGGGGCGGGGGCACATCATCAGACTGGGGCTTTTAAAACTAAATTGTGCCTGTCGGAGAATCAGATACAAGGAAACCTCAACAATTTTCCCTGCAGCCAAACCACAAAAATGCAGATCTCTACCAGTGTTCCAATGCACACAGTTTTCTGAAAAACTCAGTGTACTCGGTACAGAGTTTAGCTAGAGATTTTCCAACTTTGATGTCTAGAAACATAGGTTTGAACTGCTCAGTAATCCCTTCACAGTTGATGTGGAAAACGCACCAACTTCCAAATAGAACTGATTGAACTCCATTGTAATGACATGCTGAAGTCAAAGTATGATGCTGTGGGTGCCACAAGTTTCCACTGTTCATCCCTGACACAATGCTTCAGCTCTTCACCCAAGCTGCTCAGATGCTCTCCATGTTTGGCAGTACTTATCTATGTGAGCAACTTTCCCCCCCGATGAAGACGACCAAAGCATCTCACAGGAGATGTCTGACTGATGAACACCTTCGCTCAATACTGAGGATTTCCTCAGCTCAGAGCCCAGACATTGATGAACTAGCATTCAAGAAGAGATGCCAGGTATCTGGCTTGGGCACATCAGACCAGCCCGTGTGTACAAACAGAGTAAAAATTAACATTTTCTTTATGCCCATTGTCTTGCTACTCCAAGGCATGGGCTTGATTGATTTATTATGGTTATTTTATTTTTAAAATGGTTAGCCTTTAAAAAAAGTGCATTTTGATATTTAAATCAGATGGCTGCAAATAGAAAAGAGGCATATTATTTCTATTTAAATTGTATTTAATGAATGAAAGCAATTGATATGTTGTTGTTTTTTTCAAAATGTTTTTATTGAGTTTCAAATTTTCATATACACACATACAACAAAAAGACATACATATTACAAGACAACAAAATAAATAAATAAAATGATAATACAAGCACTCAACATTATACATCCTCATAGTCATTGCAAATCTTGACCAGAAAGAAACTTCACAAGAGGCTCCCCAACTCCTTTACCCTCCCCGTCATCATGTATGTCATCCTCTCTAGCACAATGTGTTTTGTACCAGATGTCAATGGTATTTTTGAGGAAGGGGTTTTATGTTCTTTTCTTTCAGAGATTTGGGGTTTGAAGAATATAAATATAGCATTAGTGGGACGTTTGGTACTGAAGTCTGCTCAATGTCAATCCAGGCAGGAGGAGTTTCAGATGAAAAGTAAGACATTAAATAACTTAATTGTGCTGACCAGTAATATAATTCAATTTGTTTGGAACCCTCAATTTGCCCCTCTCATGAGGCAGGCACGGCAATCCCAGTCTCAATCTAGCTTTTATATTGTTCCAAACAAATTTCCCAAGCATACTATTAAGGTTAGTAAAGAAAGAATTCAGTAGTGGGAGGGAGATAGACTGAAAAAATATAGACATTTTGGTAAAATGTTCATTTCGATAATGTTAATGAGACCAATCATTGGTATGGGGATTGTCATCCATCGATTCAATGTTTCCTACACTTGGTTCAATAAGGGATCATAGTTTGTTGAAACGATAGTTCTAAGATCAGGAGTTATTTTATACTGAGATAAGTGAAGCCTTCCATTGCGTTAGTAAATGGGGTTCTTATAACTGGATTCAATCTTTCTTTGTTCGAAAATAATATTGAAGATTTTGAATTGTTGACAGTATATCTAGAGAGATGTCCAACGAATTTGATTTGTTGCAGTAGGTTTGGGACACCAACAGATAAATTAGTTAAATAAAGAATAATGTCATCAGCGTATAACGAGATTCTGTGCTCATGTTCTCCCACTCAGAAGCCCGACAGGCCCGTATGTGTTCTTATTGACATGGTCAGGTGTTCTATTGCTTGTATAAACAACATTGGGGATAATAGACACACCTGGCGAGTGGATCTTCCTAAAAAATAGCTTAGAAACTGTACTATTTAATAGATTGGCTGTTGGGCTGGTATACAGAATCTGTATCAATTTAAGAAAGTCGATTTCAAATCTAAGTCTTGGCAAAACATTAAATAAATATGGCCATTCAATTCTAGCAAAGGCCTGCCGAGCATCCAGTGAGAGCAGAGCTGCGTCCCGAGTATCGGAACTTAAGTGAATGATGTTAATAACTCTTCTAATATTATGGAAACCTTCGCGTTTTTTGCACGAAGCCATTTTGATCACTATGAACCAAATGCGGAATATGAGGGTCCAAAACTCTTTAAAACAGTTGTTAATTTCAAATGGGTCCACTGCTGTCGATCCTGAAGAAGTAGTTATACTGTTAATAGCCCTATCCGACTGCATTTTCTTTATTCTCCATGCTAAGAGCTTGCCAGCCTTTTCTCCATGATCATAGAAATTACATCAAACTTTTTACCGCCTTATCAACATAATTTCTTTGGTAGTTAGCTCTCAAAAGAAGAAGGTCCCCTTGTCTTGCTGGATCATCTCTATTATTCAATTCTACTTCCAAATATTTAATTTGTTTCTTCAATGTTTCCATCTCAAGTTTATTTTTGCTAAAACTTCGAGCTTATATAACCAATGACTTCCGCTCTAATATATGCTTTGAATGCCTCCCACCTAATGCACGCACTAGTTTGATCAGTATTCAGCTCAAAATAATTGTCAATTTTAGTTCCAACAAATTTAACAATATGAGTTATGCAGCATTATCGCCGGAAATCACCCAACTGGTGATTTCCGGTGATTTCCGGTGATAATGCTTCATAAGTTTTTTTTCTCAATCCCCTATGTAGCATTGGCGTCGCATCAACTATACCACTGGACAAGTTCCAGGTTCTGAGGAGTGGGAGCAAGATACTAGTAACACCAGAAACTGTGGCTTTATATGAACAGTTATAAAATGATAGAAAAAATACTTTAAATACAAAAATCAAATAAAAAATGAATCACAATCCTTCACTCCAGAATAACAACCACAAAAAGTATTGACACTTTTAGCAAGTTCAGTTGTGCTCTGTTCAAGTAAGTTTTTAGGTCCTCTCAGTTTAATGCACTGAATGCACCACCTGCATTCAATCAAGCTCGACCTAGATTTATTAGCCGGAAATGACAAAAACTTTTCGCGCACTTTGACAACAAAACAATCAATTGTGAACACCCGCTCGCCCGGGCGGACAGATCTCAGGAATGCAACTGCTCTCAATCACTCACTCCTGCCTCAATATCCTATCTTTTGCTACACCTAACATTCCAGCTTGTGACTTTTAAATTAAGAACATCTTGGATGTTTACTCGCACCATAATAGATTAGTCGTGAAAAGGGAGGTGTAAGAGAGATTATTACTGAGTTGAGTGCGGAACATACACAAAGAAATAAATTAAAAAATATATAGACATATTTACAGTTACACCTAAACACATCGAACACATGGGACTTCCCCCCTGCCCCAGCCCACCCCCTACTCGCATCCGAAAAGTGGGGCTTGTACTGTTCCACTCTAAGGGGGAACAAGCTAACTATACAAACCCGACTCAGGCAACCAATGGTGACCGTCAGCCACACCACTGTCAGACTTTATCACTTAATAAACTAACTCCTTTAAAGAGAAGTAAAGACAAATATCCACTGAAATGTAGCTATTCTCATTGTACGAGAAAATAAAGAAAGATTTAACCGCTATTGGGCCACTCTAGCCCTTCAACAAGGCTCACGCTCTTGCGAAGTTTTTTAGCCAGAAACTCCTTCGCCAACATTGGCGTTTTCAACAGGTGTATTTTCCCATTGCAGAGGACTCTCAATCTGCATGGATTAAACTGGAACCCACGATATGCACCTAATGCGCTGAAATTGCTCTTGATCTCGTCAAACTGACGTCTCCGACGTAAAGTCACAACTGAGAGATCCTAGATGAAAATGAGCTTGTTTCCGTTACGTGTGATGGTAGCCCATTTACTGGACTGCTTCACAAACTGCTGATCCTGGAATTTATGAAACCGGATAATGACTGCTCGGGTCTGGTTAGGTCTCGGCGGAGCCACAGTCCAGTGAGCTCTCTCCAGGGTGAAGTGCCTTGTAGGTACGCCAGTGTCGATATCCAGCCCGAGCCAAGTCGATCCCATCTCGTCCAAGAAGTCGATGATTGGTCGGGTACCTTCGGCACCCTCCTCAAGGCCAAATATGCGCAGGTACTTTGTCCAGCTCTAGTTTTCCATATCCTCTGTCTTGTTTTCCAAGTTATCAATCCGTTTTAATACAGCAGATAGATCAAATTGGGTCCTGGAAATATGTCGCCCTGCTGTCTCTATTTTACCCTAAGCTTCGTCCAGACGAGCGGCATTGGCTGTGAATTTAGAAGTCAGTTGCGATATGTTGGTTTCTAGGGCTAAAATAGAATTGGCCATTGTTTCCAGACGTAAATCTATACTGTCCAGTTTGGTCCCGAACTTGGTGCAGTGATGTTTCATTTCAGCTAACACCAGCGAAAAGTCCGCCATTTTAGTTGGGCAGTAGCAGTAGCAAAGCTTACGCTAGCTTCTTTTTTGTGCTCTGCTGTAGAGGCGGTTTTTGATACTTGGCTAGCACGGTTTCGAGTAAAGAACTCATGGGACTTGGTTGAGTCCTTTTGAGGTATCGTTAGAATTCAGTTGACTATGTTATGAAAGGGTTTTAAAGATATTTAATACGCGGCTAAAGGGAGCTCCCCGATTATGCTGCCATCTTGGTGATGGTGATGTTTTTTATTTAATTCAATATTACATGTCTGCACTATTAAAATATATATTGTATAGTGATAATTTTTGCTATTTCCATATTCAATGTTAAAGAAAAACTTATTTTGGTCCACATTAAAAGATTTTTAGTTCAATTTTGGCCCCACGACTTTGTTCAAGTTTTAAATTTTGGTCCACTGTGTATTTGAGTTTGACACCCCTGCCCTAGAGGCTGAGGGGAATAATGTAGCAGATCAGGCAGCTGAACGAGCAACTGGTTACACTGTAAAGATGATGCTGCTAACCACTGAAAAAACATGTGCAATGACTGAAGAAGACTGAAGAAGTCACCTGGTGAGTGGCGAAACGTTTCTTAATAGACTTCTGATCCAGTTGAACAGATTCACCTCTTTTTGTGGCATGCGAAATGATGTAAATGAAAATACCCTAAGGACTGCACAAGAGTCAGAGAGAGAGCTGATCAAGGCTTATTGGAAGTCCAAAGGGGGAAAAGTAAATTATCAAGGAATTTGGCAGATAAACAATAAAACAATCTTGGCTTCACAGCATGATAGAACAGGCTGATGAACCAGACCACAGGAGTAGTGGACAAATGTTGCATGACAAAAGACATTGTTGGGTTGAAAGAAAAAATGCGAGAGTCAGGGATTTTGTGAGAGATGTTCAATCTGTCAGACATGCACAGTAAGACCAGCCCTCAGGCTCGAGGCTGGCAAGTACTCAGAGCCCACTGGTCCAGTCTAGGAAATAACAATTGATTTCACAGATATGGGGATCCGTTAAAATGGAAAACATTATCTATTGGTACTGGTGGACTCCTTTTTCATGTGGGTTGAGGCCTATCCCACCGTGAAAGAGGACGCCACTTCAGTTATCAAATGTTTGGTTAATCACTAAATCCCCACCCATGGATTCCCTAAACGGATTTGGTCAGACAATGGGTCACACTTTAAGATAAAGATACACAGAAGGTAGAACAGTCGTTAGGGCTCAAACACAAATTTGGGATGGTGTAAAAGGAAAAGTAGAAAGGAACAAGGAACCAGGAAAAGTAGAAAGAATGAACATGACGTTAAAGACAAACTGCTAAAATTGGTAACATCACACAAACTCAAATGGGTAGATGCACTACCATTAGCCCAATTGGCAATAAGGTCAGCAGTGAACAGGGAGACGAGCCTAACTCCATTTGAGCTCCAACATGGCAGAGAAATGCCTGGGCCAACACAGGGATTGCAAGAGCTTCCTCTAATAAGGCACATACCATACTATGTGAAAATAAACACTTTGATGTCAGAATCATCCATCGCCACAGATCCACAAGAAAAAAGCAGTCAGTACCAAAGGGGGGCCACACACAGGAAGCAAAGACCAAGTCAGAGACCTCTGGAGTTTCTCTACCTGAAAGTATTGAAAAAGAATTGGAATGAGCCATGCTGGACAGGACTATTCGGAGTAACAGCCAGGACACATGTAGCGGGAAAGGTAGCCGGGAAGGGCAATATCTGGTGGCACTTCTCTCAGTGTGCTCCCACTGACATAACCAACGAATACAATTACAAAAGAACAGAAGACTCACTGTTAGCTGAGAAAGGGTAATGTGCTTGTAACCTCTCACCCTAGGTCATAGAAGAATGTGCCCGGACGAGCACAATTCCCAGTCAGAAGAAGATGTCTATGGGGCAACTTAATAGACAGATTTTTCTTTATTTGATAAGTGTGCTTTCTTTTTATTGGGGGATTGATTCTGGTTTGTATACGTAATAAAGGAAGAGAGATTTAACAGTACTAATTGCACAGAATAAGCAGGGATAGGAAGAAGTGCAAGAATAATAGACTTAGCATAAAGCATTGGTCAAGAGGTGTGGTTTGCCAATAAGGTGGACACACAAATTGATCATGTGTCTTATACAAGCTGGTTGGTTCTGTAGGGTACGAGAGGGTATGGCAACAGTTATACTTCTGTGGGTTTGCTGTCTGATGGCGCTACTGATACAGATTCCTAGAAATCAGAGACAGGAGAAACTGGCCCTGGCAGTATTCTGCCTATCGTCTGGTGCCCTAGGAGCAGAGAACCCCTGTGTCAAGCGGGACGGAGGCATTGAGTTGTCACTGCTCAAGGGGTCAAGTACAACTTTTCAGTTCAACTTATGCGTGGTAATCGACTGCAGAACAAGTGCACCCGCATGTTGACATACCAACCAGGGTGGGGAACAGTATACTGGACCACCAGACCTGACGGATGGTCGGCAAACCCACCAGGGGTATATAAAAATCTTAAGCCTAAATTTAGTCTGATGAGAGGACAGTACCTTCCTTTGCAATCCACAGGCAAGCACAAGTCCTTCAACCCCTTACTTCTCAGCATAACTGATATAACCACAAATCCGTATACCAAAAGGGGGAGTACCTTCCCCAGAAAGGGGACCTCTCTCACCCTGTCAACATGCCTGAATTTGGGGGAAGATAATGAGTCATTTTATCTAATGCTAAGGCTAGATCAAACAGGCATTGACCCAAAGGTCTTATAAAGATCACACTGCTCTCCCCGGCCACTCCCACCAACCTGTCATCTCCTTCGGCAGCCCCACCACTGGATGAAGGCATTCAAAAATTTGACTATACCCGTATAACCCCCCACGATGTTATATCCATCACCACGGGACATGGTGATAAGAACTTATGGATTGATTGGATGATGGAGACCTCTGGGGAGCTCAGACCAAAGGGGGAATGTATAGCCTGCACATCGGTATGCCCAGGTCTCTTTACTGGACCAAGCCCTATCCACCTCAATGACACGGAAGGCCTGACCTGTCTATACTGCCTGTGGTCTTCACCACACAATCCTGGCGGAAATTGTGAAGCCCTATATAACGTGTATCCCACCCTCAAAAGCGATCACATCATTCCACGTGCCTTCTCTATTTGTGCAGACGATCCTGTGTGCTTCAATAATACTGTGGGTGACAGCTCCTTGCTCACCCAGGGTTCAATAGATTTGTGTAAGTACCTTGTAGACGCAAATCATACACATAACTTCTCCTTGATGGACCACGCCCAGAGGAAACATGTTGTGGTTCTGTGGTGACTCCAAGGTAGGTTAGATGTTCCTTTTCGAGTTTAAGAGGTATGTTTGAGTAATCTAATTAAGAGCAAGACCATTGACTGGAAAAAAGTACACTTTTATATAGGTTTAGTTTATATCCCAAAACTCCAAACTGAGAACACAACAGGTAGAGGGGTTTCTGGGTAAGAGATGTAAAGGAGGTCATCCCCATAAAGGGAAACCCTCCTTTCTATGTCGTTCCCTATGGATCCCTGAGAGATGGCTACAGTGGCATAGGGCCAGAGCCAGTGGCTCAATAGCCAAATCAAAAAGCAAGGGACTTAAAGGACATCCCTTGCAGGTTCCACGATGCAGGTGGAATGGTTGTGAGCACTCAAAGTTTATAGCTATGGATCCAGAGGGGGAAGCATAGAGCAGTTTTATCCAGGATATAATGTTTGGCCCAAACCCGAACTTTTCTAGAAGTCTAAATAGATACCGCTACTCGACCGTGTCAATGCCTTATCATTGCGGGGGCGGCATAGCTCAGTGGGTAGAGTGGTCGCCTGGCAATCGGAAGATTGCAGGTTCGATCCCCGGTCCTGCATACAACATGTCGAGGTGTCCTTGAGCAAGACACTTAACCCCTAAATGCTCCCCGAGTGCCATATGTTGGCAGCTCACTGCTCCTATACAATATAGGTTGGGTCAAAAATGCAGAGAAATCCAAATTTCCCCTTGTGGGACTGATAAGGGAATCATTGTGAATATTTGTATGACACTATGTTGCTTGGACTTATTCTCTTCTGAATGTCAGGGAGAAGTTATGGGAGCTTTGATAGAACTGGTTTGTTGTTTTAAAAAAGAAATAGATGCCCGAAGGAACAGTTGTCACATCCAGCGTGTGAGATCGGGGTGCAGCTAAAAATGAACTGTAATTCAGCTTGAAGTAGAGAATGTGAGCGTTACACTACGTCTGCATACATTCGTATACTAATGATTGGCAATGAGAGCGGACATGTGTTTGTTCAATTTCAAAGGCACATTAACTCACCTGCTTGTTATTGAGAGGTGGCAATGGTTTCGATGGAGGTTGAAGTTTCAGCTGTGGGTAGGGGTAAATGGTAAATGGACTCGTTCTTATATAGTGATTTTATAGTCTAGCTACCACTCAAAGCACTTTACAATGACTGCCTACACATTTACCAAGCTACACAGTGGGATACAAACTCAACTTAAGGTACAAAATATGTTACAGATTTAAGCTATATTATCAATATGAGGAAGTTTCAATTAAAAATGAAAACACTTAAATGCATGTGCATTGCACTTCATTACAGAGTTGTTCCCAAAGGTTCAGTGGTTATCAATAAGGTTCTCAGGGACCCCCGGGTAGTGTTCTCTGTTCTACCCGGTAGGTAATAAATCACCTGTTGTGGCAGGTATTCCATCTGTCTAATTAGGAAGACTTTGAGATCTGACTCAACAGGGGAATGCAATGAACTACCTGGGAGAATAGAAAACCAACAGTAATATAGGTCCCTGAGGACTGGCTTGAGAACCACTGAGAAAAAAAACACCTCATTATTGGCCTGTATATCTCCAGTCCTTGTACCACATGTTTAGCTTGTTTTCGATTCTGTCGGGTAGTTCATTTTATTGTGTTGGGCGGTGAATTTTTTTAACTACCTGGCAGAATAGAATACCAATGGTACCATGAGGCTCTGAGGATAGGATTAAAAAACACTGGCTTAATTGAATGCACCAGGGTCCATGTAAGAATAGGCTTGGAAATCTCCTAGCTTGTTGTCTTGAGCATCATAGTGAAGCATTCAGAAGCCCTCATTACAGAAGGGACATGGGCCACTTGGAGCAAACCGTTCATCAGTGATCACTCATCTGCCAATATAGAGGTGGCACATTTGCGAAAAAAGGGAACATGATGTTTTATTTAAGTCATACAGACATCCTCTGTTTACAAGAATAGATAAATACAAAGAAGAAAAACTCACCGCATCAGAATGAGAAGCAGTCCCTTCCACTGATGACTTCTTCTGAGGCTGAAATATGAGTCACAGAAAGTTTGCTTCATTTGTGTTTACATCACAAATGCTTTTCCTTAGAAATATCTCACAACAGCAGATCATAAGTTCATTGATTCCCAAGGCTGATCAGGTTTGTGGTTGTTGCATCCCATTTGTCCCATTCCACATTTGAATACTCTCATTTTACCTGTGGAGGTGGTAGTCTGCTGGGGACAACAGTGACAAACAGAGGCATGGTGGCTTGGGTGGCTGTCGACTCCATTAAAGTCGGCTGGCTGATCTGAGGTCTCGCTTTGGTACTTTGTTCCTGGAACATGGGATTCAACATGTCTGGGGCGGAGTGGACTTTCCTGCAAACAAATGTAGTTGGAGAGCTGAAGGCGGAAAATGCACCAATGTGTGGTTTGCTCGGTTCGCCAACAATTTAGCACCCCCCCAGACTGAAACAGTGACTCAGAAGTGACATACCTTTTCGAGGTGTAGTTATCTCTATTTTTCTTTTTACAACACATCAGTCCTGCAGTCACTAAAACAATGGCTGTGAGGATGCCCAGCGTAGCACAGACACCAATTATCAGTCCACTCTGGTCTGTAGGCACAAGATGTAGACAAGCACCAAGTATTTATCATAAGCATTGATTCACATTATTTTTTTGTACTTTAAATCAATTTGGTATGTAAAACAACAACAAAAACCAAAAGTTTCACAGTCATAAAGAAATTGTGGGTGGAGGGAGTGAGGGCTTGGGTGGGACCCACGTGTCAAGAGGAACCATTTAGCATCCAAAGCTAACATTCAATTTTAGAGATGAGTGAGAAAGGGAAGGCAGAGAAACAAATCATAGATAAAAAAAAGTAAAAGAAAGGACAAATCCAGCAAGACTCGCTGGAGGCGTGACTTGACACACTGGCATGCTCTCATCCCAGTGGTGCTATCTGAGAGAGATGGAGAGATACTGAAAGCAAACACAGGAGTCTGCGTGGGCCTAATTAGCAGCTAAATATGGTCAGAGTGTTTTCCTTTACGTGCACACTCATCACCAGGGAACGCATGATATCATGGAGTATTTGCACCATTTTGCCAGTCAACAGGTTTTTCGTTTACCTTGAGAAAAGTCTGTGTAACGGGTATCACAGTTTGGCGGCGCCCAGCCGGCGTCACAATGGCACTCCCTCTTGTGATTACACACCTAGATAGAAGTAGTGAGACAACACGAAGTCTTGAGTAACAGCACAGCAAACCAACTGAAACTCTGATGAAAGCGTTCAAATTGTCCCCTCACCCCGTTGTTGTTGCACTTCTTTGCACAATCATCCTGGTCTCCGTAAACTGAGATGTCAACGCATGCGTTGGCTGAGCAGGCCTGGAAACAAAATGAAGTCATTTTCCTTGTCTGCTTAATCTATAACTCCCAAAGTGACTAATTGGTCTGAGTAACACTGAGTGTTAACCTTGTTGTGGCCACATTTGGTTCCTGTCGGGACCATATCAAGTTTTCTGGTCTCATCATCATCGACAACTATGAGGCATTTCTCCTTTAAGGAAATAGTGAAGACAGCTCTTTTACCCGTAATGGAGTCCCCACCTCCCTCGCAAAATATGGAGCCACACATTTTATTCCTACAAGAAGGAAAGAGAAACGGTCTAAGAAACCATACATACAAACCAAATATGAGATAGAAAAGGCTGTTGAGTATAAACCTATATTAATTGGTTGACGTTCCTTTTATTTCACCATTTGGCTTCAAACTTAAACCTGAATATCATTCACTTGGGATTATTTTGCATGTTGCTCACAGCTATGAACTCATCCGGTGCCCTTAAGACTGAATTCTACAACCGCAGATTGTATTGTTTGCAGTATAAGAATCAGGACACACCTAGAGCGCTGTGTCCAGTTACCGACCATGTGACTGTACTTACGCTGGAGTACATGAGGTGATGCCATATTTAGTTTTTCCACAGTTTGACCCTTCTTGACCATTTCTGTTCAGGTTGAAACATACGTCTGATCCAACTCTGGCCCCTAAAATGAGAAAGATTTCACACCAGGGTGTTACAGGATGTCATAAAATCCCATTTACATCATCTGTTGACTAATCAGAGTGTGTTTCACCATAAACCTTCCGTAAATGGTCGAAACAGGACACTTGCAGTGCAATAAACTTGTAGTACACTCTGTATTTACTGCTGTCTTTCGTGTCACATACACTGTCCAGTATTAGCAAATAAGTATTATCGTGCAATTACTCTTTGAGCAATTGAGAGCAATTGCCACCATGTGACCGTGCATCTCTGCTGATAACAATATAATGAAATTCTTTAAGACTGTGGAGAGCTCCTTAGGGCAGTGGCGCACAGCTCGTTAATCCTGTGGAAAGGGAAGTTCGGTTATCTGTTTTGTTTTTTAGGCATGCAAAGACAAGCTCCATGTGGTTCATTGTAACCTCGATGCACAGATGATGTCACAGTACCTGGTCCAAACAGTCTCCAGCAGTGTTGCTGATGTGTCGGGCATTGGCCATTGTAGCAGTAACCCTCTCCTTGGTTCGAACAGGGTTTGCCATTCATCTCAAAGCTATCTTCCGGGCAATTTCTTGATAACCCGGTGCAGTATTCTGGCAGGTCACATTCACCAGCAGACCTCCTGCACATGGTTGTAGATTTTTGGAACTGTGGGTAAGCAGAGAGCAATCGGTTTATTGGGAATGACTCAAACATACTTAGCTGCTGCTTGTCAGCTCACTTAGCTAATCTTCTTGTGGATTTTAATCACTGGCACTACCTCATTGTAGTTCTTGAAATAGTCATTCTGAGAAAGGAAGTGTTGAGTGAGATACGTGTCAAAATATCACATACTGTTTCCAGAAAGTATTGTGCTACTGTCATTTCCTTGGGGTTGCTAAAGCTACTTGCCTCCCCCTCAAAGCAGGGCAAGCTTTATACCGTTGCTATTTAATGCCAGTAGTAATTAGTCTGTGGGAGGGTGTGTTTGTATTAGCCATGGCTGTTCTCTGCTGTGGCATACAAACTCATACAACTGCAAAAAAATCTACTGAGTTAGGTCAATGCAGAGCAAATTCTTTAAAACGACACAATGTGCTAGTTCAACTGACAGGAAGCAAGATAAGACTAATAGACTGGTAACCTTTTTTAGCAAGGTCCGCAGCAAAACTCATTTCTGCAGACAAGGTCAACCTAACTGCTTAATTAAGGTAAATGGACTCATTTTTAAAAAGTGTTTTTCTAGTCTAGTGACCACTTGAAGCGTTTTGCAATGACTGCCTCACAGTTACTTGAGCATGGGGAATTAAGGCCGGGTGCCCTTTCCTGACACCCTGCAGTGGGATCGAACCCGCGATGCCTGACTTGTAGGCGTGTGCACTACTTCTGAGCTACCGTAGTCCGTGGCTTGAATAGGTTCCCAGGTATAGGAGGTTCAATGAAAATGTCTGTATGAGAGTAAAGACAAAAAGGGAGTTTCAGTACCTGGCAGTTTTCACAGCATTCTCCATGAGCACACTTGGCTCCCTCTGTCATGCGGCAGGTTGAGGCATCACAACATGGATTCTTGCATTCCTAGTGACAACAGAGTGGACTTATATTCCTCTATTTTGTTTTTTAATGGTTGTGTTAGCCATCAACTTCTCAGCCAACCTCCCGAATGAAGCCCCTGCATCAATACCACCTTTATGTTATACTGCGCAAGACGTTTGTACACGAGAACCTGTGCTGACCCGCAAATCCGACAGCTACAGGAGAACCACCGCTGACTGAGGGATATGTTAGCACGTACGAGGTCCTAGGAATCACTGACCACCTTCAAACCTTATACATACAACTGTGTTAGTGTCTTCTGTAAGGTTTACCTCCACTGTGCCGCAGTCACACTCCTCTCCAGGATCCACCATGCCATTGCCACAGAGAGGGCTTACAGAGATGGTCTTAACAGTGCTGGGTTGGTGCAGGCAGCTGGGCTGAGCCCTCTCCAAGAATTCAGACAACTGTTCTTGACTACAGTCACTGAAAAACTCTGGGAATGATTGAGATCCAGTCCTGTAGCATAACAAAGACAGTCAACCAATCCACAGTCAAGTTGGAACTTTAATTCTGAACAGAGTCAAAAGGAACAATATTGCACAAACAGTTCATGAACAATGCACGTGTGGCCAAGATACTGAGCATCGGTTTGTGTGTGGATGTGATCAACACGGGCAGAAAGGCCCAATTTTTAATTTTTTTCTACGCTAGGCTCTGTTCCGCCATAACAGACTCACCTGAGCTTTTCTGCCATGATGCAGGTATCACCACCATAAGATGAGCCACAAGAACAACTCGGGAAATCATGGGAAAGGCCAAAATTATGCCCCATCTCATGAGCAATGGTGGAGGCAAGGCCGATGAGGTTGTCGTGATGATCCTTGGAAGATGAGTGGAAACAATAGAATCTCAATCATCTCTACTGATCTTAAGCTGTTTTGGTGATTCTATTGATATCTTAGGAAAATGAGCTGCGATAGGTGAGGATTATTGATAATACCTGGTTGACTCCACCGGAATTTCCAGTACACATGGCAAACTTATTTGCTAGTCCAACGGTATCACCAAGAAAATCTATCCCACTGGTCAAAACAAAAGTTTGACATTAGGTCAAAATCTGAGACCTGATCGTGTTTGAGAAAATCTGTAGACACTTATAAGTTTCTCAATTCAATACTCACGTCACAAACTGGGCATTGTCATGTTTCGTCCTCTTCAGAAGATCTTCCTGGCGCCATTTAAGGAATCTGTCCAGCGTGACCTCTGAATCTAGGTCAACTTTAAAGTAATCTCTGTGCCTCCAAATCTCCAGCCCCACCAGCATGATGCGAATGTTCAGGGGTTGATACAGCTTCAGTCAGAGATGAGACGGCTTTTATGAGTGACTGAATGCACCTGACGCAGCGTACCAACAGTATCGGTGTCCAAAAATACAACTTTACAAAAATGGCGAGCTTATCCTGAAATATTACCTTGTCAATATGATTTACAACTCCGAGGATCCGACCGTTTGTCTTGCTTCCAAAACGATTGTACTAGAGGGGTAAGGGTGGAGGAAGCAGCAGAAAAACACATGATCAGATTGAGCCCAAGAGACACTGATCAATCTTTTGAGTAATTTTGGTTCAGATCATTTACCTCTGCTTTGTCAACCACCACAACCAACTCGACAAACCGCTGTGGACCTGGAGTTGGTTTACTTTTCTAAACAGGATAAGAATAAATAGTCTTAATCACAGTGTTGAGGTTTAAGTTGATATTTAGCCTACACTGAAAGCATATTGATAAAAGTCCTGAGTTCTACAGGGATGCTGTAAAGATCCAAGAAACAAAGAAACAGTAAGAGCGCGTGTCTGCAGGACTCGGTAAATCTGAGGTAAGGTGTTTTGAGTGGCCACTAGACTAGAAAAGTGCTATATGAGACCAAGTCCATTTACCACAACTCTAAATATGACTATTGCCAAGATGTATAATTCTGTTTGTGCAGAGAACATGCACCCTTATTACTCTACTAGACCACCTTATTTATAATTGTATACTCAGGCCCAATGCAGATGTCTACATATACAAGCCATTTAAGCCAAAATCAAATCCACCTACCCAGGATTTAGATCTGAAGAGGCCAGAGACCCTGGGGCCCAAGTCCTGTTCATGGTCATAGGCGGTGTTGTTGCTGGATGAGCCGCAGCGAGGGCTGCTGCTGACTTTGAGGTGTTCCTGTCTATACACGGCATGGTCCCCATCATCTCTGTCTCCCAAAGGCTCTATGAGGTAAACCTGATCTCCAGTGCTCACAAAACCACTGAGCCCAGAGACACAAAAAAACATGAGTATATGTTTCAATGTGTGCAGAAAACAGACGTTTAGGGTAAAAAAACAAACAAACGTGGAATAATTATAGCAACTAAACTACAATCCAACAACGGAGTGAGCACTGTGAATAAGGTGTGCCATTTCCAGCTTGACAACTACATTTGCATTTGCTGCTTTTTGAACTCTACCAGTCCAGTCTAGTCTCTGAAATACTATATACTAACTGCTATAAACAGATATATATTTTTAAACCAAAATTACATATGCTCCATCTAGGTCCGTGTCCACTCTCACAACGTGGGAACTAATTGTGACACGTAAAATTAACCTTTTAATTTATAATGCACTTTCAATCTATAATACACTTTGAAACAAAGCAATGACAATGTATAGCCCATCTGGTCCAGATTATTTCCAAGAGGCGTGGTGTGAAAAAATAAGAGACCAACTTCCTTTTGACTGAGACTAGACAACAATTCTTCAGTCACTGTATGAAATAAAGATAAACCCACAGCAGTAGTAAGATGCCCCATATAAAACAAAGATTTCTCTCCTGTTCAATTCCGCACTTTAAATAAAAAATTATGTTACTGTCTACATGAGCAAACAAAGGGCCTTCAGAGCTGGCGCACCTTTAAAGTAAAATTGTAAAAAACGAAATACCACAAAATTTAACTTGAGGAAGCATGAGAGGAATGTTTTTTCCCCCTTCTTCCAGAAATGATGACGAATCCCCATGAGGGACGTAGGCCCACCGTGTAACGCTCAGTGTGCATTTACAAACCGGAAGTAGAGAAACTGGATTACTCACTTGATGCCTGAGCAAATTCCAACACTGACGGACGAGTCCGCTACACCCTTAACATGACCGTGATAGTAGCAGTGGTCCTGGAGGGAAACATAGCGGATTATAACACACTGAATACAATTAAACAATTAACCAAATGAGTGAAATGCCGCATGCTCAAATCTCTCACCACATCTGGCGCTTCTGTCAGCCGTTGTCCATCTTCTGAATAGTGCGTTTCGGTGTAAGATCTCCCAATGAGATCCCTGATAGAAGAGAAAACAACAACAACGTTTAAACTGTGTTAAATGATATTTTGAACCCCGGTATTATTTTCTGTGACACTGTGGTGAATCCTGTTCCGTTGTTCTTGCGCTGTGAGAGGGGGGGGGCATTTGTATGTCACCCACAATGTCGTTGGAGAATGTTTTCGGTATCTTTGTGATGTACAGTATGTTTAAAACGGGGAGATGGTTTTAGAGGATATTTTGGAGTTTGTTGATCGTTGGGGATGGGGAAGCGTCCTGTCCCCCTATCACCGGTGAGAGTTGTAAGGTAAGTAGGTGGTGGGTTCGGTTCTGTGACCAGCGAGGAGGGGATGAGATCTCTATATGTGCCTGTTTACTTCTACTGGGTTGTCTAAAATGTCAATGAGATCTTGCTGTTGTCGCCTAAACTGCTGACCGAGAAGTCCGTTATTTCATCCACGTTGCAACACGAAACAAACACATGGCATTACTTCGATGACTTTTAAGCGTGGTTTATTGATTACCTGTTTTTTCGAAGGTGAATTGTGTGGTTCCTTCCTTCAACGGTCAATTCGTATTCTACAACATCTGGATAAAGCTGTGGGAAACAGCGTTTTCATCGATCAGTTAGTGGTCCATTAGATTGGTGTGCTTTTCTCATTTTTGACCTTTTGACTTTTAAACGTGAAGACATCGACTCTGACTTTAAAATAAAGAACCCTACCTGGCTTTGAGATAGGCTCCTTTTCCCTCTTTCGTGCAATCTCCGGGGTCTCACTACATCATAACGATCCACATGTGCCAGGCTCTGCGTGGTCTCTATCAACGAGTCTAAACACACATGCTTTTATAGTCATTCTTGATGGAGACGAAAGTTTGAAAAACATAGGTGACACTGGGCAACACAAACAAATCCAAGCATCTTCATCAAACCGTGCTGAGAGAACTCAAACATAGAGAATATGTCATTTTCTAGACTGTTAGTGACACAAAGTTTTAGTATCCCCATGATCCATGAGAGAAACTGTTTTATCTCCTCTCTGATTTAAACACCAGCTCCCATTCCCTTAATTAAGTAATACTTTGAAACTTACCCCATGTGAGACAGAGTAGTATCCATGTACTGTATCCCATGATGGTGCGCTCTACTGAGCTGGGATTAATTACTCCCGGTTATAATGTGCGCTACATTCTGCTATTCTCAGGAAGCCCCGCCCCCACAGGATAAACCCCTCTCCACTAGACATTCTCTCGGAAACCACATGGTTAGACAGCAGCGGGTGGACCACCCACTGATCCGGTCTTCTGGTCTCATCGGTACCTGTTCGGCTGTGACAGATGATGTCTACCTGGAAGGTTACTGCTTTTGCAGCATCAACATGAACTTACAATGATTCCTGTTAACCAGATGCACATGTGCTGTTATGCTGGACCACCGAGCTCCACTTCTTCAAGACGTCTTGATGCATGCTCAATAATCCAGGTAGGGAAATCACAAAAGAGGTGAATTTGTTCAGCTGGATCAGAGGTTCATTACAGAAACGTTTCGTCACTCACCAGGTGACTTCTTCAGTCTGACTGTCAGTCAGACTGAAGAAGTCATTATTGATTATTGGTAGTCCAGAATCCAGGTCTAACCACTAGAGTTAGTTGATCTTTTTACTAATTTAATTCTGATATAATGCAGTTTTTACTCATCTGTGTTTAATCGGTGTTTAATTTTTGTGATGCTAACATCGCTAACACCCTCGGTTTTCCTCTGGCGTAGGCTACTTTACAGTTTCCTTGGCCTGTGGAGGGGATCTGGTTCAGTGTCCCGATGGTTATCTTCTCGATGTCGCCTGTCGAAATGGAGTTTATTGTACTACCTTGTTTCTTCTACTGTCAAGGTATGAATTAATTTGTAGATTTCCACAGATTTCTATAGGACATATGTGCAGTGGATATTGCGTATACAGAATGAAACACAATTTGCAGAATATAGCACACAGATATATAATAAGAACGATGATCTTTATATGGACAGTGGGTGATAATGAGTCAAGCCTTGAGATGGAATGTTTGCCTGTCCATGGTGTTTTTCCATCTTTAACCCAGTGAGTGCTACGATAGGCTCCATGGTGACTCCGTGACCCGACTTACGACAAGTGGTTGATGATGGATTGATATTTTAATGGTTTCACTGCTTATCATTTAAATAAGATTAAAGGAAATTGGCATCTTATTTTTTGAAATCAAATCAAAATTGCACCAAAGTTTTTTTTTTAAATCTCTCAGCATAACACTGATTTCAAAGTCATGAGTAGTGTCAAGTGGCTCTGGAGTTCAGATCTCTGCCACTTAAACAGACTTTATGGTCTTAATTCTGTGTTATCTTATTTCTCAACATATGATTATGACTTTCTCTTCCCCCATCCGAACCTTACGTTCAGGGGGAAAGTTTGAGGTTAAATTGCCCCTTGCAGCTGTAGAAGACGTGTTGTAACAGTCGTGATTTAAGATAATAGTTGTGTTTATAAAGATCATACATTTTCTACATACTACTTATAATACGTTATGATGTAGCTTAACATCTATCATTTAATTTTATTTGGATTTGGATTTGCTGCTCCCCCTGCTGCTCATACTGGAGGGCTGCATTGCGTTCAGGTCATGTGACTAGGAGCGCAAGAAGTTAGTTTGGACAAGGATGTAGAGACGGAGCGAAACTAGCTCATCTTTTGTCTTTTCGTTTTTAAGGTTGAATAGTGCAAGACAAGCACAAAACCACAACTTCTCCTAAATGCAATACAGAAGGTGAAACGGTATGTATACGTGACCATGTATATTGTGTTTATTTTTGATCGGGTTGTACATATGAAGATAGCGAGTTTAGCTAGCTAGTCTGGCATGCAATAGAGACGAAATGGCGTCCATGTGTGTTGCATTTAACTATTGTACAGTGTATCGAGATGATTTTGATTGTGTATGTTTTAGGTGTTACCGTTTTTCACCGCAAAAACAGTGATTCAATGGTGGAAGAAGAAAAATAATTTTTTAAACACTGACAGTTGAATTGTCAAGTCTGTTAACTGAAGCAAAGCTTTGGGAGCTTACTTGTCTTTTGGCTGAAAAGTATTCTGAGAGAAGAGTATAAGGCATGCCAGTGGGAATGACCAGTGGGAATGCGATAACATCCCATCTGGGGTTGGATGAAAGTTGCATTACTTTGCTCTTAAGATGCTCTGCAGGTTAACAAAGTAACGAACAACTGTCTCACTGCCACTACCTCCATGAATATTGTCTAAGCTTTTTATATATATATCCCTCATGGGTTTACATGAGCTGGAATGGTGAAAATAGATGCAGAGAATCCCTCCAGCACTGTGAGACGATAGTATTCAGCATGCATTAAGAGTTTCATCAGACATGCTGAGTGTTGCTCTAGTGTAAGAGGCCTCAAATGGTAACTCCTCCAAGTATGTGCATGACCATATCTGTTGTCCCAAGGTTCTGCAAGGCCCCATCGAATTATTAGCTGGTAGAACATTACTACCCCCCCCCATATCATTTCATGTTATATATCATCATTCCCTTTATGGTGTTTCACATTCAATCTTATTTGTTCACGTTTAGGGCTATAAGTATTCCTGCTTATAGTAAAGGCTTGCAAATTCATTGCTTTTTATTTTATTCTTTTTAGAGGGGAGATAGTTCTTTTTTTCCGTAAGTGCACAACAGCATAACCTGCGTTTTATAACAATAACATTGTAACAATGAGAACCACCTTTACATAACAAATGCATTCAATTTCAATTAAATTTCATTATTCATCATTGCATTTACAGTATCTATTTGTTTGTTTCACATTTATGAATGTGAAAAAGAGGGCGGCATAGCTCACTGGGTAGAGCGGTTGCCTGGCAATCGGGGGGTTGCAGGGTCGATCCCCGGTCCTGCATACAGCATGTCGAGGTGTCCTTGAGCAAGACACTTAACCCCTAACTGCTCCCCGGGCGCCATATGTTGGCAGCTCACTGCTCCTATATAATAGGATGGGTCAAAAATGCAGAGAAATCCAAATTTCCCCTAAAT
>OMLC01041876.1:0-18494 GCA_900302585.1 Regalecus glesne
GTTGCAGGTTTGATCCCCTGTCCTGCATACAGCATGTCGAGGTGTCCTTAAGCAAGACACTTAACCCCTAACTGCTCCCTGAGCGCCATATGTTGGCAGCTCACTGCTCCTATACAATAGGTTGGGTCAAAAATGCAGAGAAATCCAAATCTCCCCTTTTGGGACTGATAAAGGAATCATTTATATATTTTATATATGTATGTATGTATGTTTGTATATATATATATACACATTCTTTTAAGGAGAGGGGATTCATATTAAAACAGGTTTGAGTTAGGGGGGCTTTGAGGAAAAAATGTTGGGAACCCTTGACCTAGAGGATCATCAGCCTTATTCAAATGAATATTGAAATCACCAAGTATTAGAACATCATCAGAATGAGTAACAAGACCTGCGATCAATTCACCAAATTCTTCAAGAAACAGTGACTCTGGGCCCGGAGGTCAACAAAGGGTCACAATGGACTGAGCAGAGTGTACTCATGACTGAGGGAGATTTATTTAGAGTGAGAGCCTCAAAAGATTGGAATTTAGTTTCAAGATTGGAAGTTAAATTGAAAATAGAATAACATATTAAAGCAAAAGGGGGCAGCATGGCTCAGTGGGTAGAGCAGCCGTCTCGCAAAAGGTTGCAGTTTGGAGCCCCGCACCTACAGAGAAGCGTGTTGAAGTGTCCTTGAGCAAGATTCTGTTCCCCTAATTGTTTTCGCCTGTGATGGACTGGTGGCCCTTCAAGGGTGTATATCTTTCGTCCGATGAGAACTGAGATAGGCTCCAGCTCCCCCGTGACCCGACTTCGGATAAGCAGTTGAGAATGGATGGATGGAAATTAAAGCAACACCTCCATCCTGTTTGTTTGTATGAGGTACATGGGGATACAGTTGCAATCAAAATGATTCAACTTCCACTGTAAATCAGGTTTATTAGTCAAATATATAAACTAGCAGCTGTTTACAAAAACAAATCAAACAAGAACATTTTAAATAGCTCAACACAACTAATATTACAGGTGTTTTCTCCAAGTTCAACAAAAATGATGCTTTTAATGACTGCTGCAGTCTCAAAAGTATTCAACCCCCTCATGACAGACATCTTTAGTACTTAGTAGAGCACCCTTTTGATGTTATGACCTGCTGCAAACGTGATGCATAGCCAGACACCAACTTCTGGCAGAGTTCCTGAGGAATCTTAGCCCATTCCTCATGGGCAAAGGCCTCCAGCTCACTAATATTCTTGGGGTTGTGTGCTGCAACCGCCTTTTCAAATCCCACCAAAGATTTTCAATGGGGTTCAAGTCCGATGACTTTGATGGCCACTGTAGTATCTTCCAGGACTTCTTCTGAAACCAAGCATTAGTAGACTTTGAGGTATGCTTGGGATCATTGTCCTGCTGGAAGGTCCAATGATGCCCAACCTTCAGTTTCCTCACAGACTGCATCACATATTCTCCCAGGATTTCCTGATACTTGATTGAATCCAACCCACCCTCCACATGCTAAAGATTTCCAGTGCCAGAGGAAGTGAAGCAGCCCCAGAGCATCAGTGAGCCACCACCATGGTTCACTGTAGGCAGGCTGTTCTTTTCAGTGTATGCTTCATTCTTCTTCTTCCAGATGTACCGCTGATCCATAGACCCCAAAAGTTCCAATTTTGTTTCATTGATCTACAGAACAGAATCCCAAAACCTCTTTGCCTTATTTATATAGTTCAGAGCAAATTGGAGAGGACTTTTCTTGTGCCTTTGGGTCAGTAGTGGTGTACATCTTTGAGTTCGGGCATGGAACCCTTCAGAGTTTAGTATGCACCTTACTGTGGAAACTGAAACCCCAGTGCCTGCTGCAATGGGTGACATAGTTCAGTGGGTAGAGCAGTTGTATGGCAATTGGAAGGTTATAGGATCGATCCCTGGTCCTGCACATAGCATGTCAAGGTGTCCTTGAGCAAGACACGGAACCCCTAACTGCTCACTTGATGTATGTCGATCCGGATAAGAGAGTCTGCTAAATACCTTTAAATAACTTTCTAACTCTGCGTCCAACTGTATCTCTAGCAACATTCAGTGCCTTTGCTAAAGCTTTATATCCTTTTCCTTGTTTGTGAAAGTCAAAGATCTCTTCTCTGAACTTTTAGGACAATTCTCTTGACTTGGCCATGTTTCTAACACGCAATGAAACGTCACAGTCAACAGTCCAGATGTTTGAGGTCTTCTATCTCAAACACACGTGATGCAACTAATGAAGCCCTTGATTGGTTGCATCTGGTGTGATGAGACCACACCTGATTTACTAAAGTGTGCTCTTATGAGGGATTCTATTCAGGGGGTTGAATCATTTTGTGACTGCAGTAGTTATTAAAAGTAGCATTTAAGTGTTGAATTTGGAGAAACCACTTGTGATATTAGTTGTGTTGAGCTATTTAAAATGTTCTAGTTTGATTTATTGTTGTAAACAGCTGCTAGTTTGTATATTTGATTAATAAACCTGATTTGCAGTGGGGGTTGAATAATTTTGATTGCAACTGTAAGTATATAGTGAGGTGGGGAAGCTTCTTTTAAGGGAAGGACGATGTTTGGTTTCAGCCATGTTTCATATAAACCAATCATATCAAAACTTTTTTCAAGAATTAGATTGTGTATTCGTATGGCTTTGGTAGACCGTTATCTGATATTTATGAAGCCAAATTTAATCGTTCTATTGGACTGATCAGAAGTAGGTGGATCTTTAGAGCTACTACTAGATGAAGTATTAATTGGAATTAGACACCCTGTGTTATTAGTTGACCATTTTGAGGACCTATGCCATAGACAATATGTGGTCACACTTTTGATAACATTAGATATTTGATTGCGCAGATTATCACTTGCCCCAATACATATTTCACCACCACCTGTGGTAATAATTAGATTGTGATTCAGAAACTGAGGAAAAGAGAACTTGGGTACAGTACGGCGGGGACGTGACTGTCTCAGTGTTACAGACCAGGCTTTTAGACTAATCTACACTATGAGAAATTCCCTAACTACAAATATCAACTAAGCTAGTTGACTCCACACCCACACTACATGTAAACCTAGCAGGCTCTCTAATCACCGGCGACTTGCTGAATGATGAAGACGATGAAGAGTGGAAAGGTGGTTGGCCCAGATGACATACCAGTGAAGGCATGGAATTGTCAAGGAGAGATGGCAGTAGAGATTTAACTAGATTGATTAACAGAATCATGCAAAGTGAGAAGATGCCAGAGGGGTGAAGAAGAGGTATACTGGTACCAACTTTCCAGAATAAGGGAGATGTTCATGGATGACCTTGTGATTTGTAGTGGGGGTGGGGGGGGTAGGTTAGGAGAGCGTTGATGGGTAGAGGTATGGACTGGAGATCTACATTTACAAGCAAAGGCAGTCCTACTTGTGACTTGTGATGATTGTCATGATTATTTGTGATTATAATCATAGAACATTACTGTTATGAAAACAAGATGCATAAATTAATATGCAGTGGTGGTAAAGAAAATCATTGGTGGCAACTTGCCCTCCATTCAAGACATCTCCAGAGTCAGGAAACAGACAGGCAACATGACTGCAGACCCATCACACCCTGCTCACAACCTGTTCCAACTCATCTCCGCTAGGAGGCAGTACAGAGCAGTACAGAGTATGTCTAAACAACCAGATATAAAAACAGCTTCTTTCTTTCTGCTGTAATTCAAATGAATGCTTAATATGTCAAGTTCCAAACATATATCTTATATATACTACTGCAAATGTATGTATATTGGTACACTCTGTCGTGTGCATCTACCTTCAGGCATGTATGCAAGTAACCTGCTAACATGTATTCAATGTTTCTGATTCATTCTCTGCGCCATTGTGCTTTATCATTTTTGCTTGTGTAAAGTAAACCCATGTGATATTGTTGTGTTGTCTTTCTCTGTGAAGTATCTGTGGTTAGCCGTGAAGCCAAAGTCAAATTCTATACATGTGAAAACCTTCATGGCTAATAAACAAATGAACAAATAAACAAATTCTGGTAGTAGTAGCAGTAGTGGTATTGGTAGTGCATGTTATTGTTATCATAGTTCACATGTATGTGTGTATTTATGCATGTGTATGTATATAGACATAATCACTTAAAGGCTTATGCAAGTATCATTGTTTTTCATGATGTGCGTATGTGTGTCTTGTCATGTCAGTCCTGGAGCAGAGGTGTAGTGCAGAAGGTGGAGGGGGGGTCTTATCCAGGCCAGGAGAGGCCCAGCGACTGAGCAGCCTGACCTTTGGCTGTTTCCAGGTTAGAGGCAAGAGCCCACAGGTCTTGACTGGACCAGTGCCCTCCAAACGGACCCTCAGCACCCAGTCGGAGGGAGAGGTAGAGGAGAGAGAAAATACTGGTGAGGACTATTTCCAAATATTTTACTGGTTCAAACAAAAATCTCAACAAGCAAAGTGGCCCTGATGTTTAACATTATGGTTATATATGGTAAATGTATCTCTGTATTACATCTTCTCATGTTGGAGTTAAATTTGAGCAGATTTCCTATGAAAGACATTTTTTTTCCTCTCATGAGGGTTAAGAGAAACTTTTGGTATCTGAATTCATTAGCAGATAATCGACTCCAAATCTTATCTACTGCTTTGTTAAGAGTTCAGATACAGAATGTCATCACTTTACATAGCTGTGATCATCATCATCTTTGTCTATAATTCCTCAACTTTTTCAAGATGTAATAAAAATATGAGCGCAGTTACACCCATTCATTTTAAACACTTTTACAATACTGATAACTTGTTTGGAATTGATGTGCCAATGAAATCTAAATGGAAGATGCAAGATTGTCGTGACAGTCTATATGTATAGTAAACGTGCTGCCTGTTTAATTTCACGCTTTTTGCCTCTGTAGAGGGAAGCAGTGAACAGACCACAGTCAGTTCGGGGATAGACAGTGGTGTCCAGAGACCAACAGACAATTCCTTGGGGAACAACAGAGTGGGATTTGAAGGTGCTTGTGACAAAGTGGGGGGGGCTAAGTCTCGCAGTGTGTCCTCCATGCTTTCAAGCGCTGCATCAGAGGGGGACGGAGGGGGAGTGTGTGGAGTCGAAGGAGGCGTGTGTGCGCTCCAGTACAGTCGCCCCAGTAGTGAGACATACCTGACAGCTTCTGACGACAGCAGCTCTCTGTTTGATGATGACATGCAGCGAACAGAACGCCCCAGTTTCAGCTTAACTGGGTCTACTGATGGGTGTCCAAAAGGGAACAAGGAGGGCACTAAGGACTATCATCTGGAGGACTGCACCTCAGAGGAGCTCAACAAATGTTTCCAGTCCCATAGGCTTGATTCATCATCTTCCTCTAGTGAACCAAATACCCCAAGTCCAATCCTCACCCCAGCCCCCATCCCCAAGCGGCCTAACCCACCCCAAGACCCCAGAGACACTCTTGCCTCACCCAAACAGCCCCGGTTACGGCTCCCTGCAGGGTTCGGGGTTATGAATGTAGCCTTGGTCAAAAAGCACCTCAGCCAGCCACCAATCAGCATGGAGGCAGCGCATGGAGGACGCACACGCAATGCCCTAAGCATGCTCCGCCCTCTCCAGCCCAAGGAGACAGACCTGGACCAGGAACAGGATGTTGGAATGGAAACGGGTAGAGACACGCCTCCACAGGTCCCCAACCTGAAAGCTTTGCCTGCTTCAATAACCTCACAAGTATCACCGGGCACAGATGAAATACCAGAAGGTCCAGACAATGACAACACATTGCCTGGCAGCAAACCCCCCACCCCTCCTCTACACAGGCTACCCTCCTGGGTAAGATTTTTTCACCATTCCATTTTTTGCAATAGTCTTATACTGATATAACAGTTTTATAAAGCACATTTCATGTGTGCTTGTATTCACCAGCCCCAAATCCAATGCACTTATGCAAAGGCAACAGCTCTCTGTAAGGACACACAATTACCTGCTCAAAGGATGTTTTCTATTAAGTTGTTAATATCACCTAAAAATACTATTACTACATATACTACAGCATCAGAATACTACAGCTATACTCTAGCCCCGTAAATGTGATAATTGTCAAAATTCTTATATAGTGCTTTTCTAGTCTGACGACCACTCAAATCATACCTTGTGTCAAAAAGCTGCATGGTGTATTTTCTGTTTTAGGAAAGTCGTATTTATGCTGTGGCTAAGTCTGGAATCAGACTGTCTGAGACATCCTGCACAGATTCTACTAGCAAAGGTGAGGCGGGATGATAGGAAGTAAATTGTGAATTAAGTTGTCCATTGGCTGGGTGCAGAGATGAGTTGCTTACATTTACTGTACTTTCAACGATGTTCCAGATCCTTCCCTCCAGTCCTCCTATCCGGCTTTTTTAATGTACACATCCCTCATCTATAATCACATGACTACACCGGTCTACACTACTCTGAAGGGGGTAAGTAAGGCGTGCTGACATCAAGGGATATGGGTAGTGGGAATGGGGGGCTGACTCTAGTTTATCCTCTTCCCATCCAAACCATGTGTTTGTCCATCCATCCATCATCAACTGTTTATCTGAAGTTGGGTTGTGGAATAATGCTTGAGCCTATCCCAGTGCTCATTAAGAAAACGGGTGGGGAGATAGCCTTGACAGGTAGCCATGTTTTTGTAAATTGTTGAAATGTTCCTTTTGTAGATTTATTGATTTGTTTTGGCAGTGATATTGTTTTAAAAATGCCAAGCTGTCTATACTGTAGGCAAACTGGGAATTCGACTTGTAGCAATGCAAAGCAAGAAACTGCTCAGCAGGTAGCTAATGGCTTCTTCACACATACGTGGGTATTTTTGAAAAAGTAGCTTTTTCAATGCGCTTTGACCTTTTGACCACACACAAACTTCAACCCAGGTCACTGAAAATGGACTCCTTCCAGAGTGAGGATATTCAGAAACTCTACTTTCAGTTTCTGGATTGTGGTTAGCTTTTTTCGGGCTTCTTATTGGCCATCATGGCTTTAGGGTGATGGTCATTTCGCCCCCTGTTGGTTTGGCATGCTCTTGACAGTACCTTCATTCTGTTGAGTAACATGTATTTCTGTGTTCTCCTTTAAATGGAGATTTTTTTACTCTGCTTGTTGTGGTTGATATTCTTTCTAAGAATGCAGGAAGAAAACCCCCGTTTTCAGTAATACCCACACAAGTGGACAAGGCGCGCAAGTGTGCGTGTGTGTGTGTGTGTGTGTGTGTGTGTAATGTTTTGCGTGTCTACCCCTTGGCAGAAGGCCACTCTGCTGAGCACTAGTCCATTTTCAGAGGAGTCCTCCAGCTCTGAGGAGTCATCCAGTTCAGGAGAAGAGGAGGGCTCTTTCTGTAGCTCTCACACATCTGGCTCCAGCTCCCGCAAGGACAGTAGCCCAGGGAGCCCACGCTCCCTCAAGAGAGGTACAACACACACACACACACACACACACACACACACACACACACACACACACACACACACACACACACACACACACTGCTCTGGCTAGGGATATCTGGCTCTGGAATATGTGCCTGCAATGTGATCCACTCTCTCAACCACCATCATGGTGCTTTCTAGCCCAGAGGAGCTGCTCAGTGGCCAGACCAATACAGATCTTGGTCCTGCAGGGCACCTCTCATGTATAAATTGTCTTTGGTTACACTGAGTCTGAAGCAAGGCTTTATTAAAACAGGTACACGCATACAGTAGCACAGTCATATATAGACACAAAAAGTTGACCAGGCCAAACATGGCAAAATCCAGACATGTTGGTAGGGAAATAACTAAATAACTTAACAGTTTTGGAGTGACGCTGCACATTTCTTACTCCTTTGTTCTCTCCTCCAGCCGTATCCATGTCATCCATGACATCCGAGAGCGACTATGCCATTCCCCCTGATGCCTACTCTACTGACACAGAGTGCTCTGAACCCGAGCAGAAGCTCCCCAAGACCTGCTCCTCCACCAGTGACAATGGAAAGAGTGTGAGGCCGCAGTCACTACACTTAATCAAAATGGTAGTTCGAAGAAAATGTAGAGGAAACTATGACTGTTTTCCATGGCTTAGACTGCAAATACTGTAGTGTGAAGGGTATTAGCTCCCGACCCACAGCAGACTGGAGATAGTGTTACAAAAAAAAAGCAACTCTTACTGCCCTCCATGGGAGCCAGGTAGTTATCCTTTCAAGTTGTATCAGTGCTTAGGAACTGCACCGTGTGTCATATCCTTAAACTGATGTTCCAGGAACCCATGGAGAAGTCAGGCTACCTGCTTAAGATGGTAAAGACCTGGAAGAAAACCTGGAAGAGACGCTGGTTTGTCCTAAAAGATGGAGAGCTGCTCTACTACAAGTCACCGGTAGTTGCTATACATCACTGCCTCTGACATACCGTTATACCTTATCTTCACCTTTGCACTAGCCCGTTCCTTTATTGCTCTCTAAGTTCCAGGACCTCCATGATCAATAGACCTAATTTAGGGCTCTATGTAAAGTACTTGTGTGTTAGAGATAGCTTTGACATGGGGTCACCGTAGCTCAGTGGTGGAGCATGGGCTTCAGGAAATGATGAGCCAGGAATCACAGATTTGATCCCACCACGTGGCGCCAGGATGGGCTTCCACTTTTAAGCCCCCTCGCTCCATCCAGGTTGTGAAATGTAAAAACGGACCTTATGATACTCTTAAAAATAATCAGATGATGAAAAACAGAATAAAGTGAAATGGTTTTAGAAACATGGTCAAGGAAGGACACTGGGCAGCCATTAGACAATCTCAGCAATGCTTCAATATGAATCTATGAGCTTGTTTTCCTCTGACCTAAAAGGGGGGTTTCTTGTTAATGGACCATTTCCCTTTGATGCAGGTGATATGTAACAATAAAGGTCCATGTTTCCCATGTGAGAGTCTGTAAAGTGCATGGATCTCTTAATGTTCCCTGGTGCTTTGTCTGCAGAGTGACGTCATCAGGAGACCTCAGGGGCAGATTGAGGTCAATGCCACCAGCAGCATTGCACGTGGGGATGGAAAACAAGTGCTACAGGTATCCACTCCCATTTGATAATATTATTTTATTCCAACATTTCATGTCCACTACTTGGTCTAAATTTTAGAAGATAGTGATATGTTGTGGCTAGTGAGCAGAAAGTTTAGCGCAAAGGGGAGAGGTTTGCATACTGAAATGCCGCCAAACCTAATTTTGTTTGACAGTGATTCAATGATTGGATCTCAAAGATCAGATATATAGATCTATCTCTGATAGATCAAAACATTGCCTAATATGTGTTGAGAGCATTTCGGTGTGCAGACCTTGCTCTTTTGCTCTATGTTTTGTACTTATTGTCTTGCGGCAATTTTTTGGGGGGGATGTATGCAGTAAACTCAAGATTAACAGTTTTTTTTCGTCCAGTTGTGGGGAATCAGCTGGAAAAAAAGAAATGGTGACTGATTTATTTAGAATGAGAATATTGAATTTGGAGTGGTCAAACACCAACCTGTGAAATTACCAATATCACCATTGTACTAGTAAAGCTTTAGGACTGTAGGGTTGTAGCTTCAAGTATAGACTGATGACATATTCTGAAATCAAATCCAATAATTTCTTAAGGATATTTATCAGCCAATATGATTGTAGGTAAAAAAAAATCCAAACTGGACTGTCATAGTTTCTGCTGACCTCTCAGATAGAATTCACTTTTTTTCCCATCTGTGTGGTTGCTGCGTGTGTAGGTGGTGACGGGGAAGCGTGTGTACTACCTAAAGGCAGACTCTCCTAACCTCCTGGAGGAGTGGCTGAGGGTGCTGCAGAGTGTCCTGAGGGTTAAAGCTGCCAGCCCTCTTTTCACCCAGCCCAACATCCGCCCCAGCATGAAGGGGCTCCTCATCAAGGTCTACTAGCTCACCACACTTACCGACTGACTTGTTCACCATGCAACTTACTGAAACACTCTTATGTTCACTCACAATATAGTTTCCAGTGAAGGGATAACCCGAGGGAAACCTTAAGGAGTGCATCAATATAGTGGAGACTCCTTTGAGATGCTTTTCAAACTGTATTATAAAAGTTGTATCTTATGTCTAGTGCACCATACAGGTACCTAACACTCAAATTTATCTTTTTGTTCCCTTTTTTTGTTGTTGCTTTGAGTCACCAGGATTAGTTGCTGAATGTGTTTTGTCTGTTTGGCAGGTGAAACATGGCTACTCTAAACATGTATGGTGTGCCCTGATTGGTAAAACACTGTACTATTTCCGCAGCCAAGAGGACAAGGTACAACAAAGCAAAACAAACAGACAAAAGCAGAACTATTGGGGCAGCAATGGACATAGTCCAACAACTCGAAACAAAAATACTTATTTTCATAGCAGTCTTATTGAGAGCAATGTGTATGATGTTTGCTTGATGCCCCTTTTTAGTGCTATGGCACAATGAACAACTGGTATGGCTATTGGCTGCCATAAGGCTATATCTCTGGAGCATGCCATTTATTTTCATGCCTACTTATCTGCTTTACTCAACACTCCTCCTTACTCTGAGAACCATCAAATAAAGTTCATGAAGAACTTAACAGCTGGGATTATTCAGTTCAAGTTAAACTTTATTATCATATATATTAGAATACAATTAAGGTCTTACGCTAAACCAACTAATAACACTGCAGATCTACATGGACTGTGTACACAGAATTCAAAAATTATTTACACAATACAGAGAGCACATGATAATATAACAATGTAGGGTGCATGTGGTTTATTAGGTGGAGACAGGTTCTATTTTTAAACTTATTTTATTATGTTATGTGTATACCTCTAAGTTATTATTTCATCATGGCTTTTATTTTTATATTATTTTAATTTTTTTTGTTAGACATGGCATATATTTAGTATTAGTTGAATTCTGTCATCAATAATTTACATCCTGTTTGTGAAGCTTAGACTAACTTTATATCATTATTATGCTGTTGACCACATTACTCGTCTCCTATGCATCTGTGTGTGTGTTTATGCGTGTGTGCGTTGGTCTCTAGTTCCCACTGGGTCAAATTAAGCTGTGGGAGGCGCGGGTAGAGGAGGTGGATCGGTCACAGGACTCAGATGAGGAACTGAAGACATGTGGTCAGGGCCTAAAAGCCACACCCTATACCATTACCATCCATCCACAGCAGCAAGGCCCTACCTACCTCCTTATTGAATCACAGCATCAAAAGGTCCGAGAAATGTAAACAATGAAGCAAATATATTGAGGCTTCAGTCTCAATCTAGAAATATGTTAGTGCTATCAACAGAGTAACCCTAATCCTCATCTGCAATGTAGCAGAGGTTGAGTCCAAGTAAATCCAGTCTGCCTTCCTCTTTCAATAGATCTGGTGCTATGTGAAAAGTTATCAGTCTATTGTATCTTAAAAAGCTCCCATATGGGGCTGTGTTTTTCATTCATCTATCAGTCAGTCTCATAGCCCAGATATATGGCTGTGTGTTACCTTGCTCCGGTCCCCAGACTTTCCAAACATCTAGTGGGACATGGTAAAATACTGGAAGGTTATTGGATGAAGATGTGCAATGTTGAATTCCTTTACTAGTCTCAATTACTAAACCGAGTTGAGAAACAGTCAAGTCGGTTCTATTTGTTTAACCCATTATCACAAATGACAATTTTGCCTCAGTGGGCTTTACAATAACAGAAAAAAGTATTTTCAATAGCATAAATTAACTATGCACAGATATAAAAGGCATGAATTAATGGTATGGTGAAAACAAAGTCAGTCATTGTGTGTTCAATGTCTCCCTTGGCCTGGATATGTAGGAGTCCTGGATGTACCACCTGTCTGTGGCAGCAGGCACCTCTGTGGGTAAGATTGGCATGGAGTTTGAACAGCTGGTGGGCAAACTGTTTCAGCTGGATGGAGACCCAAGTAAGTTTTATATGAATTATGCAAGCTTTATTTTTTTCCTTTCTACTGTATTTTTGGGGCAATGATTCATTACCATAAGGTGTTATTTCCTTTACTTTCGATCATTTCAATACAGCTGAGTTCTATTCAATCTCTTTCAGGTTGATTGTTTTCAACTGAGTACACTTTGCTCATACAACACCTCCATACATATAACTTTGGTGATGTTGAAGGATAGCCAAAATACATATAAGCATAATACTTAAACAGTTCCTCTGTGTGTGCATCTCTTTCTCTCTCCTTCAGACTCTCAGATCTGGAGGCATCCTATGTTGTGTTTCAGTAAGGATGCTCTGCCATCTCCTCTCACAACCCTGCCTTCACAAGCCCTGCAAACAGAGGCCATTAAACTCTTTAAGGTATCTTGTGCATAGAAATACACAAACTGCACATGTTGATACAGCTGCACACACACACACACACACACACACACACGCACGCACGCACAGAGAGAGAGAGAAATTAAATGCAAATCTAAACTTTATCTGTAATTAACATTAAACATATTTATCTATCCCTGACCCCATGTCTGACTTTTTCTCTTCTCTTCATGTCTCTCCAGACCTGTCAACTATTTATCAACGTGGCTATTGATGCTCCAGCAATTGACTACCATGTGTCCCTGGCTCAGAGTGCATTACAGGTGTGCCTGGCCCACCCTGAGCTTCAGAATGAGTTCTACTGCCAGCTTATCAAACAGACCCGCAAGAGACAGCCTGCAGGCCACCCGGGTCCCCTGCAGGTACATACGTACACCGCATGATGGCAGCGTTAGTATATACCAGTCGGGAGACCAGATTGACATAAAGACGTTCTGCATTCGAGATCACAAAGTTATCTCCTCCTCAGGGTTATTGGGGAAGTGTCCAACGACCAGATGATCTACTGATATTAAAGGATAAGGAATCATTACTTTGGGTTTACCACCACCTTTTAACATCTCCCATATGACAGGAAATGTAACGGCTGTACCTAGGCATGTGCAAACCCATGCAGCCACAGGGTTGTAAGTAGGAAGGATAAAGACAACTTCATCTTCCTATTTCTGTGCAAATAAACCAAAAAAGGAACAATACACTCAGCTGATTAAAATTACCCTCAACCTAAAGCTTGAATGTTTGAAACACACAAAAAACCTCAGTCAATTTGATGACCAATGGCAAATTTAATTATATTCATAATAAAACCAGAGGTAAATAGTAAAGCACAGCCAAGTTAAACTGTATTTTTTTTCTTCAGTTTGACTAATCTGTCACTTACCATAACTTCAAACCAATCTGTAATAACAAATGTACGTACGTCCACGCAAAGCTCTTTTATTTAAAAAATGGAGGTCTTCTCGGTCTTGCTGGCTTTGTTGGTCATGATAACCCCGACCCCAACCACTGACTCACCCCCCCTGATATATGCGGAGCTTCTGTCTGGCTCAGCTGTGAAGTGGTGCTAGCTCCAGCACCAGTATTCCTGGCCGAGAGCCAGTACTTTGACTCTTGAAATGCAAAGAACTGTTTCGAGATTACGCTCCAGCCCTGAAGATGCCTTGGTTGAAAAGGGGTGTCAGAGGTGAAACTTTCCTATATTTAGGTAATGCAGATGTATTGACCCCTACACCAGTTTAGGGCCCACACTCACAAACACCTCTTTATCTTGCCACTGGACCACTGAGTCTATGGCATACTATATGCTCACAAATGTGCAATGTGCCTGGGTATAGTTATGATATGCGTAGCCAAATCCAAACAGAAGAGTTAGCTAGCTGGTAAAGTGTGAAAGCTTACACAATAAAAGGTATAAAAAGGGCTCCTGTGATGAAAATATGATTTATTTGTTATTTATTTCACTAATAATCAATCAACTCACGTGTGCTTTGTGTTTAGAAGTTGCAGACGTGTGGTTCAACAATCACTGATCATGTTTTCATTTGTTACGGTCTCGTGAAACCAAAATTGTTAAGTGGGTTTGTCCAATTACTGTGTTGGCCTTGCTATCATGACCTCTCTCTAGGAGACCACCTTGCTATAGCAACGTGGTCTCCTAGAGAGAGAGGTCTATTGGACATGGACTTTAGATGGAGCATGAGATTTAGGCCACATCCGCTTACTGACGCCTCGCGGTGGGTTCAAAGTCGCAACATCTGGCTCACTACCTCTGAACCATTGCAGCCCCCTATTTGAAGGCAGTCTCCTAGTGATCATATCATTTAGGCATCAATTGTGTAAAATATTTACTGTTACTGGTTGTTTTACAGCTGTATAATTTTACTTCTTTCATTCATATAACATGATGTTAGTACATCTGATTATGGTGGCCAGGCCTGGGCCCTTTGACCATCCATCTTACACTGGGGCTGAGTGCTGTGCTGACTCATTACAGCCTGTGCAACCATTGTCCCTTTCTTCAGTAAGGACTGTATGTTTCTATTAATAATGATTCATATGTACTAAATAGCTTTTTTTTCCATGTTGTTCCATAGGGCTGGCAGTTCCTGGCTTTGTGTGTCGGGCTATTTCTTCCACAGCACCCTTTTCTCTGGCTGCTCCAAGTACACCTTAAAAGACATGGAGAATCCAGGTGAGCACAGGAGTGCGTGCATACATGGTCTGATGTAAAATCCGTCAGCAATGCTTTTTTTTCTCCAGTCAATCGTTACATTGCCATCACCATGTAATCTCATTGCAAGTAATATCTAATAAATAATATGAAATAATATTAAAATAAATAATTTTGCCCAAAACAGAACAATAATCAGGAGTAGTTTTGATTTACATAAAATCTTCTTGAGAAAGCTCAGTTCAATGTCAGGTTGTAAATACATCCATCATACACACATTATACACACATATATATAGAGTTTTCTCACAGTACTTATTAGGGAAGCGCTTACAGTAGTTGTTGTTGACCACAGTGATATCTGGTGATGGAAGCACAGGAGTACTTGTCATCTGGGCTCTGTGAACGTGATTCTTGCACTCCTCTCTTTAGGCCATTAGAAATTCAAACATTCTCCATGGTTGCACCTGTTATAAGCTACTGAACATTGTAGCCTGACTTTGACTGTGTTTGTATATGTTTCCCACTATGCCACTGTCCCCTTATCCAGGACTGAAGTGGGCAAGTATGCCATCTACTGCCAGCGTTCCTTGGAGCGCACACAGCAGAAGGGGGAAAGGCAGGCCAGGCCTTCCCGCATGGAGATCCTGTCTATCCTTCTAAGGAACCCTTATCACCACTCACTGCCCTTCAGTGTCCCCGTACACTTCCTCAATAATACCTACCAGGTGATACTTGGATTATATGCCATGTATGCAGTATGTCGAATATATGTACTGATGAAATATAGACACAGTATATAATTTAAATGTGTGTATATATATATATTATAAGTCAGTATCCCTCCAAAGGTGGTGAGCTTTGATGCGTCAACCACTGTGGAGGAATTTCAGTGTCGTCTCAACCAGGATACTTCTATAAGGAAAATGAGCCAATCAGGATTCAGCCTGTACACAGACGACCCTACTGGCCGAGAGCTGGAGCACTGCCTCCAGGGAGGCATAAAGGTGATATATATTTTATACATATGCTGTTAACACTTTAAAAATAGGAGGATTTATATAGCCAGCACCAATTTGTGTGCACACACACATTTCCATCTACACTGGTTATGAAATACTGGTTACACTTCACGATCCTCTTACAAGAAATTCAAATATTGTGTTTGCTTGCATCTTCTTTAGATTTGCGACATAATTGCCAAATGGGAGCAAGCCTCCAAAGAGCATCACACTGGCAAGTCTGAGAACACAAGGACTGTCCGCCTTACCTACAAGAACAGGTAAACAAACTGTGCCTTTAAAGCTATACTATGCCAATTGGGCTCAATTTTAGCACGTTTGCTGCAAGCTAGACTTTCTTCATGCTCTCAGTACGTATCACGAGACTGCAGTGGCATAATAATGAAGGCTTGATGCTAAAACACCGATTTCCATATATTTACATATTCAAAACTACTGAAAATACACCAGTGCATATCCTTGTTAGTAACCAAGAGGACGCTTGCACAATAGTGGAAGTGCACTCTTGATTTGTCACTGACAATATTGAGAACCTATTAATGACATGTAAGGCTGTAAGGGGGCTTCTCACACCAGACCACTTAAGGCTCTAACAGGAAAACTATTTGGTGTATTGAATTCCCAGTGGGTGCTATTTATTCTGTATAAAATAAGGTATCAACTCAATTTAATGCATAATAGACAAAATTCAGACGTTTTGGCATTGAGCCTTCATTTCTGTATACCGCTACAGAAGTACTGCTTGTAACCAACAACTACCACCACTGCCAAACTTACAGTGTCACTTTAACTACCAGCAATAATAGGATATAGGTATACAGATTACAACACATGGATCAGCAAGAGTTCAGCATTAAACTTGGTTTCTAACCCCCCTTCCCTTTCCCTTTCTATTTGCTTCTTTTTGTATTTGCCTACCCTTTCCTCCATCCATTCATCAATGCATTAACCTCCTATCCTTTATCCTTCCAATCTGTCCTTCCACCTGGCCACCACCAGGCTGTACTTTTCCCTCCAGGTGAGGGGGGAGTCGGAGAGGGAAAGGTTGCTTCTGGCCTACCAGACCAATGAGTCCATTGTAGCTGGCCATTTCCCGGTCAACAAGGAACTAGCTCTAGAGATGGCTGCCCTGCTGGCACAGGTCTGTCCTGTTCATACACCCATTCCACACACTCCCTTTAATACAGTGTGGGACATGTTACTAACCAGCCCCTTCTGGCTGAAAAAGTGGATCATGGCACTAAAATGTCAAGGGTTATGGGTTTGATTTCCGCTCTGACAAACCCTGCTATGAATTATTACACTCAAGCTAAGTCAACTTTATTCGTATAGCCCATTATCACAATTATAAATTATAAATTTGCCTCAGTGGGCTTCCCGCTATCACAACATGCTGTCCTTGGATCCTCATATCGGATAAGGAACTCATGGGTTCTACGAGATAGAACGGTTGTCAAGTAATCGGAAGATTAGTGGTTAGATCCATGGTTCCATCAAAAAGTGTGTTGAAGTGTTGAAGAGCAAGATACTGAACCCTTAGCTTCTTGAGACAACGGATGAAAATGAGCCTGGTGACTACATCTGGCCTATTTACATTCTACACATTCATTAATATGCACTTCCCTGATAAAGGAGATGATGAGGATGATGATGATGATGATTATTATTATTATTATTATTACTATATGGCATTGTGAGGGAAAATGTCATAAAAGGGCTGTATTATAATACCGCCACCAGTGGAACACATATCAGAGTCTCTGCTGCAAAGTGTCAAAGGGATCCCACCGCAGAGTGCCAGGAAGTACATCCAGCCTTAATACCCCACGCCACATCTAAATCCATGCCCCCCCCCAATATGCGGAGTCATTGTAACATGTAAAATGGACTTTTTTTGTTGATTTAATGTCATTGCCAGTTATGGATAATCTATTTTGCATTGTTGATATTTTACAGCACTATAGCTGAAGCAACCCTCTTTGTAGATCAGACGATAATGAATGAGCTTTAATTTTATTTATTTTTTGCAGACATTACAACTAGAGATATCACACTCAGAACCCTTAGGATCACTGTCTGACAACCTTATAAAAATCCCCTGTTTATCCTGTGTCTCTTCATCCAGGTGGAGTTTGGAGATTTTGAACGTCCATTCTCCTCACCTGGATCAGCTCAGACCAAATCCAGCCAGATACTGAAACAGGTTCTGGAGAGGTTCTACCCTAAACACTACCGTAGGAGCACGTCAGAGGACCAATTCAGGTATGAGACGTGAATTTTGTATGCTGAGCCAATGCAAAAAAAAAACCTGACTTGTATGATGCGTATCATAATCATTATCCTTTAACAGGGACCTATTGAAATGCTCCTTGTGGAGCACTGTGTTAATGTTTTACAGTATAATCTGCTATATCACACAGGTTAAAGGTTTCCAAGAGATGTTGTTTCCTCCCCTTTTTACCTCCTTATACTGGTGCTGCAGTTACATTGTCTGGTTTCTGTGTCATTTAAAAATACCCAGCTTTATGAACCCTGCAAAGGGAGTAACGAAGAGTCCATTCTGAAAAATTAAAAGAATCCCTGTCATAGGTTTTCAGATTTTACCCTATTTGAATTCTCATCAATTCTTATCTAGCTTCTAGAGTTGCTCCAGTATCCTTTGTACCTTGACCCTATGCACTTGCTGTACGTCGCTCTGGATAAGAGCGGCTGCTAAATGTCTGTAATGTAATGTAAGAGAAGGAAAATGTAAATTAATCCAGGTCAAATAGGGGCAGTGCAAATAAATTAAGAAAAATCTTAATAAAGATAAACAATCCATTTTCAGCTATGTAATTCTGATAAAACAACTTCAATTGATTGATGATTTGTTTGTCCACCATGCTGCTGCTCACCCTCAGACAGGTGGTTCAGCGTCTCTCCACCCGCTGGGCCTCTCTCAGGGGCCGAAGTTCACCCGAGTGTGTCAGGATCTAT